>PVJI01003982.1:0-115216 GCA_004026765.1 Micronycteris hirsuta
CGGTTGTTCTCCTGGGGAGAACGGTGCTGCCGGCAGGGGCTCCTGGCTGACGTTCGGAGATGAAGGAGCACATGAATTATTAGCGGCAGCTCGAGGAAACTGAACAGAGAGCGTGGTTCTCTGTCATGTGAAAAGGCAGGAATAATTCCTACCTTGAGTTCATCACACAGAGAGCTGCATTTCAGGTCTTCAGATCTCCCTGAAGCATCCTACGCACCCTTTTGATTGTTGCTGTGGATATACTGTCTCCATTTATTTAAAAATATAAAAGTGCTATTTTCTGAATTGATCTATAATTTATAAAGAACATCATTATAATTACAAATACGGCATCATTATTCTGCATTCATCGTGGTAGAAGGGGAGCTCACGGCTTATGGTAATTCCTCCCTGTTTCCCCCTGGCTGATTTATCACTTGTCTGACCCAGCATCCCTGTCCACCCCCCCCATCTCTCACTTCACAGAGGGATGTTAATCATACGATCCGCTAGTCAGGGCTACATTCGTGAGCTCCCACCACGCCGTGCTCCGTAATTAATCACCATCACAAATATCTCCGGGATGGGCTTCCTGCACCTGTACTTTTCCTGGGTCACTGAACTAATGAAACAGCTTATCCTAAGCATTGTTGCAAACCACAGCTCGTGGTTTCAAGGCAGTTAGTAGAATGCGTAAGGTACGCAGAGAATTGCCGGGTATTTTTGGCTGGGTGAAAATGTTAGAAAGCTTTTGTTTTTAATTAATGTGTGTGTTAATAGGATCAAAAGTTGCCCTTCTGTGTGGTGGTGTATAGAGAGTATTGTTTTCCTAACTTTTACATATTTGTAAAAGAGTTTTAAGCATACAGTCGGAGAAAAGAAGGTCCTTTTCCTCCATAAAACAAAGTTGGTAGCATGTTCTAGGTTCTAAGCGAGGGGTCTTCCTCCAACGGCATTTTTCTTCGTCTGTGGAGCATTGGATTGCTCAGCAGGCGGTGGGTTGCACTGTGGATTCCTTTTCTTCCACTTTCCGTGGGAAGAGCCGTATCTAGGGAACAACCCAGAGAGGGGGCCTGTCATCCTTTATCCCCCAGGAGTTTAGTGGCACTGACAGTGATACGACAGAGCTTATTTCCTTCCAGTGTCGAGGGAGGAGCTACGGGTGTGATGCCCAGGGTCAGCCCAGGCCCAGAGACGCCCACGGCCAGGGCGCACCGGCAACCAGGACCAGAGCAGAGTGTCCAAAACGCAGGAGTCAGGATTTTAGGCTGGGCAGAGGGGACGTAGCTTGTCGGCGTGAGGTTAGCGCATCCGTTCATTCGTTCAGGCCATCACGCATCTGTTCAGCGGTCACCCACGGGTCACCTACTCTGGGTGAGGTCCTTCCCCTTATGGGGTGTAAGCTGAGGGGTATGGGAGTGGGGGTGCAGGCAGGCCACATGCAATCACACATTGTTTGCTTGAGTAGGTTGGTGATGGGTGTCAGGAATGCCCACGCTGCTGTGGGACATGGGAACCCAGAGGCCATGGGATGAAGCCAAAGCTGGGATGAGCCGAAAGGATGAACAGGAATTATTAGAATAGGAAAAAAATCACAAAAGCATGAGATCTAGGTCAGCCTTCCAAGCTGGAGTCAGGACAGTTGGGGTGAGGGGAGCAGATGGTGGGGGCGCAGATGGCGGGGAGGCATGAATGTTAATACAGTGAGGAGCGGTAGGGATTCAGGCAGACAGAGTTCGAATCCCAGGCCCACTGTTTACTAGCTATGTTATGGTGAACACAGCAACTTCTTTGAGCCTCAGTCTCTGTAACGGTCATAAATAAATAATGCAAAATAAAATAAATAATGGATAATAATATCTACTGGCAATGGTGTTGGGAGAACTAATTTTAAAATTTTTCTATTCTGGAATTTATGAGTCCATGCACGTAACTAGCTACCAATCAATCATTCAGCTCTCTTTTGGGTTATGTTTGGAGTTCATGGTGACGTACGCCTTCATGCCGGAAGGGTGCTGTTGATTTGCCGTGGAATCAGGGTTTCCAGGGAGAATGTTTATAGACATTGTATAGTATTTTAATGAAGATTTTGGCTTAGGTTTCATATTCTGGACGTTCCTTACTTCCTGCATTTTATGAGATAATCAAATGCACAAACAAAAATAATGTTGATCTCAGAAGAAATGAATTGACTTGGTCACTAGGGGGAGCCCCGGCCAGGTTTTGCAACTTGCCCCAAGTTTCAGAGGAGAAACATTTCTTCTTTACCCGTTTGTCTCAGGAGATAAATGATGAGAGAGGAAAAGACAACGAAAAACTCGGCAGTCCCAATAGGAGGACTGGAGATAGCTTTTTGTTGTTGTTCCTTTTTAGGGGCCCTCGGCTAAGTGTCAGGGTGCAGAATAAACCTTAGGGGACACAGGCTGAGGCAGTTGAGGGGACTGACGAGCATGGTTTGAACTCGGTTCCCTTGGTGGTCGAGTCCTGGCGGTGTTGTGGGGGCCTTGGAAGCACTTCCAGGGGCCAAGACTTCAGAGGAGGGAGGCAGAGGGGGACTGAGTGTCCTCCCTGGCAGCCACCAAGAAAGTTGGGACATTTAATGAACACGACATGCTCTCACTGGGCTTTGCAGTGACCGTCGTCTGTGTATGCCTACAGACATTTTTTCTATTTTCTGTTTTCGGTTAATGATGGTTTTCAACGTAATCTTAAATCATAAGCACTTCTGAGGAAGTGGGCGCGGCGGGAACTCTCTGGAACATTCTGGAGAAGACAAGAGACAAGGAGTGCGAGGGAGGAAATGCTCTGAGAGGCAACATTCCGTGCACTAATTACGTTGGAAACTACCTGGGGCAGGTGTGCGGACCCGGTGCCGGCGTGACGTCTGGGCGAGCACACCTCTTCGAGAAACAGACTCAGGCCGGAACTCAGTTAGCAGCAAAGCTGTCTGTCTTCTGGTTTCCATTATTACCAGCGCGTACATTTTATTTTGTAGAGGGCACGGGACAAACCAGTAGACTTTCAGTTACAAAAATTAAGAATTACTATAAACATCAAATATAAATCGGTTAAGACACTTAAAAAAACAACTTCGGGTAGATGGTGGATATTAAATGCTTCTGATTGTTCAGTTTATCAATATCAAATTCTGAACCACTCACCCAAGCGCTACTTTGTACTGAACAACTTGGCTGCTGCCTTGCTAGGCGTTCTGTCCTAAGTCCAGGTGAGTTCCATGAATTGCTACTTCCAAAGATTAAACTTGATTACGTATGCTTGAATTAGGTGTCTAGAAAACGAATAGAAATATTTTAAAAGAGCGTTTTTTTCCTGGTCCTAAAAATGAGTGTATGGTAAGGGAATTTATAGCCATATGTCCTTTCTTTAGTAAGTGATAAGCGCTGTTGACATGCGGGTTATTTATTTCCTCGGAGCCCTCATTTTATGAATTTTTTCCAGTTGTTTGAAGTCATGCCGTATGCACGATTTTCTAATTTCTTTTTCCCAGAGAACGATGCTTTGTTGCTCTCATATCATTGAAAACGGATCACATTTTCTGTTCTCCTTTACACACCAAAGCACCACATGTTGTTTTTAAACTGCATAGTTATTCAACCCTTTTGTTATCATTAAAAGCCCTTATAAATGTCACTTTAATACTTATATTTCATCACATAGATTTATCACAATTTGTTCTACAAATTCCTCATTGTTAGCTATTTAATTGTCTCTGATAAATGATGCGTAATGGATATCTTTGTTACTAAAACTTTAGGCACATTTCACGGTGTTTAATAAATATCTTTTGTATTGAAATCAAAAAGCTATCTTTCTAATGAGATTAGATTATTATATTTTTAAACAAAAACTAAGAACCACTCATAGTAGGACTACTGAAAGTACAAGAATGAAACATTAGGACCTCACAGCCGGCAGGAAGTTCAAACCTGGGGCCAGAATTCAACTGAAACATCATCCGACCCCCAAACCAATATTACTGTGTCACCTTGTCCCATCCTGGTCTTATCCGCCCCACCCCTCACCCGGTGGGAGTATAAAAAGTTACGGTTGGAAGAGACTTTCTCTGCAGGGTTCTGAAAGATCGTCAAGCACATTCAGATTCCTGGGAGGAGATACTTCATATTCATCCAGCTGACCAAGGATCCCTCCTATCAGACAAGGTCTCAGAATCATTTACCACGGTGCACGTCCCCTGTGTTATCGGCCATTTTTACCCCATTAAGGGTCTCTCATGCTCGGTACCCACAGTAGATGTTAAACGTGATTATGTGCAATTATTTTTATTATTTGCCGTGAGAAGGCTATGATTCCTAGCTGGACTTAATAATTAATACCCACACGTATAGTATTTATTATTCAGAACTTTAGGGAGAGATAGAACCGTGCTGTGCTGTAATTAAGAGTTTCTATGAAACTCTTTTGGAATGAATTTTTTAGATTTAAGAAAAGCAAAAGGCTGATTAACGGCATATTCCTGCTAAATGTCACGAAAACAAAACATATGCTCTCTCTCAGTAAATCAAAATTACGGGTAGTCCTGGCAGAATGCATAATTAGAAGAGCGGGTGATAAAATGTGGACTGATTTTTATATCTGAGTGATTCAAGGTGAATTATTAATCTTCACTGACCACAGAAATGACATGACTTGAATTGAAAGGCTGGGGCTTCGCGTGCTGCTCAGCAGGTCTGGTTTGTACCCCGTAACTGCACAGTTAGCTGTTGACTGTGACGAGGGCGTGATAACCCTGTGTCACGTCTTATTTGAGAACGAGGATTTCTTGGTCGGGAGAAGGCACGTTATCGTCTCTGCGGTCACCCGTCACAAGGCCGTTCTCCATGGCTTTCCTTCACAATGATTAAGATACAGTTTTGGGGTTGACACATATATTATTGTGACATATAAATTTACTGTGTGATTATTCAACTCAACATGTATTTATTGAGTGCCTATTTAGTGCACAGCCCTGGACTGAATGTTGAGGGATTGAGGGACCAGGGGAGGCTGGGGACTAGTTGTAATTATACTAGGAAATTCTGGCATGTTGTTTCTGTATCTATGACAACAAAGAACAATCTCGGAGATATCAGCAGGGATCCTGAAATGAGTTCAGGATCTGATTAAAAAAAAAAACAAAACCAGGCCCCTCACAGCCTTTGGTTGAACTTCGGGTCTCCTCTGGGTCCAGGCTGTTTGCACTGACACCCCCCCTCAACCTGTTCAACCCTAACACGCCAGGGAATTGAACTGCAGCCCAAGTAAAGACGAGGTTCTGCCACTTCAAGACCACGTGCCAGTGTTCTGTTCTGTTCTTCGTCCCATGCTCCCGCCTCAATTTCCGTTATGCTGCTGCTCGGATGGTCCCTGCGAACTTCAAGAAACCAAAGCATCCTGTGAATATGCATTGGGAAGTCACACCCCCTCCTAACTCCAGCTCATGCCCGTGGCACCAGGGACGCTCTGTCACCGTATGACAAGTCTCTATTCTCTGTACCACATCCTTCTTTCTTGGTTGTAAGACACGGCCAGGCAGAAACCCCCGGCGTCTTTCCTAGGATATTCCCTAAGTGGTTCAGGACTACACAAAGCAAGTGACAGTCCTTTTTACCAAGAAAACCCCAAACAAACCCTCAAATGTGTTAAGCCCGTGCACACAGAGGTCCCTGGCATTGCAAAGGGACCTAGGGGTCTCTTGTACACTTGGGTGGGACTGGGGAAGGGTTGGCCTTTGTTGGGTTCCCTTACCACATTGGGGGTAATCCCAAACGCATCCTGCACTGGTCGTACCCAGGAGCCTGGAGTGTAAGACCATTGGCATGATTCCATGGGAGGTGAAATAGGAACATCTACAATGAGCAAGCTGTGCAGCGGGCCCCGTATTTCCAGTCCCTCACCCAGACCGTGTGCAGAGTAGTGACTCAGTCTGTGATTGTGTAAATCAAAGCTTAAGTGAAAATCTGTGAGTGCATTCTGGGGGCAACTGCATCGAGCACAGTCCTCAGTTTTCGAGATTGAGGTCATAAGCCACCAGTTCGCCCGTCCATCCCACCCAGCTTCGTAGTGTGGGCCTAGAACTGAAGGCCAGACCTGTTAGTAAAGGTAATAAAACAAAAAGTTTTTTGAGCTGGAGGGGACTTACAATTTGATTCTAAAACTGAGGATTCCCTGGCCCATCAAGATATTATAAACATGTGTAAGTTTATGAGCGCTCTCAAGGAGCTTGAAAATATGCGCAAAGGAAAGGTTTAGTGGTCTCTTAAGCCCTGAAAAAGAGCCTTGAAGAAGATCCAAAATAATATCTTATACTCAATAATAGCATTTTATTCTGCAATCTCAAAGCAGAACACACTATCATATTTTTACGGTGATCCTTAAATATGTAAACACGTCACATTAAAATTCTCCCCGCCCTATGGTTGGCAGATCTGAGAAAAACAAGAAGGTCGCTGCGAGGTTGCCAGGTCAGAAGCCTCGGTTCCTGTCAGACTGTGGTATCGGCTCAGGGTAGACAGATTTTTTAAAATTAAATAATTATTTTTAAAGAAGAAAAGAATTGAGTATATAGCACAGAAAGTTATACTTAGTCTATATAGTACAGGAGGTAATATCTATGATCTAAGAAGACAGTCTTTGGTATGATCTTTTTTTGCCCTCCTTACAAAACATGAAAGGGGTAAAAATAAATTTAAGGAAATAATGCAGTGAGTGCATGTTTCCTAAGGCATTCTCTCTTTTTCCCTGTCTTCCCTCAGTTCCTTCTTCTTGCCTGCTCCTTCATTTTCAAAGATAGATGGCGTGAGAGCCGGGAATGCAGGGGCATGATATTTAGGTGGTGACACTTTGGACTCTGTCTCTCCTTGGATATTCTGGGACGGTCCTCATCGCTGGCTGGGGCCTGGGGAGTCTTCTGAGAGTGACTTTTGGGCAGTCACCCTGCTGGCCTGGGGTCCCCAGTCTGAGGCTATGATGCACGGCACAGGAGACCCCAGCAGCGAAGCGCTCCATCACCTCATCACCCCTCACCCAAGACAGGCTTTGGTCTCCAGTCTGTTTGAATACATGTCTGCTTTCGGTTTCAACACACCGCACTTCCCCTTTCATCCTTGGGGCCCACAGCCAGCGTGCACCAAACAGCACAAGGAGCCATTGGAATGGCCTGTGAAGAAATCAGGAGAAATGAGGAGATGTGTGTGTGGAAGTGGGCCCCACTCTGATCATCCCGTCAGCTGCTGGAACCTTCTACAGCCTGTTCTTGTGATTTAGCTCCACACTTGATCGTCCCCAAAGCAGAGAAGCAAAATGCTCGACACTTGACCTACATTCATTGGGGGGCTGGTCTCACGTCAGACCCTCAGGCACAGAAGTCTTTGGGAGACAACGACCTCATCCCTACTGATCACTCAGGTCGTTTGGTGTCATCAGCCTTGCTGCTGGTGTGACTCTAATTCTGGGCTCGAATGTTCTGGAGCCCGAGTCCCTTTCTCCGATGCATGCCTCTAAACCTGAAGAACCTGCTGGGCCTGCTGACCAAGCTCTCTGATGCCAAATGCCGCCCTGTGTTCTGCCATTGGACCACCTGTTGCCATGGATACCTGTGTGATTGGCACAACAACAGTCCCCACAGGTACCATCCCCCAGAACCTGTGACCATGTTAAGTTACCTGATGGAGAATTAAGGTTGCACGTAGAATTAAGATTGCCAATCAGTTGACCTTAACATGGAGAGATTTTCCTGGATTATCCAGACGAGCCCCATGCAATTGGAAGAACCCTTAAATGTGGGAGAAGGAGAAATTTGCATCAGCGTGACACAGAGGGACGACGAGGGGCTGGCCATCGCTGGCTTCAGAGAGGAGGGAAGCGAGTCATGAGCTCAGGGATGTGGGCGGCCTCAAAAAATCGGAACCAGCCAGGGAGCAGATTCCTTCCTGGAGCTTCCAGAAAGAAAGCACATCTCCGTTTAGTTCAGTGAGACCCGCTGCTGCCTTTGACCTCCAGAACTGTCCCATAATAAATGTGTGTCGTGTGATCCACCCCGTCCGAGGTGACCTGAGAGAGCAGCGATAGAAGACGGGTTTCCCCCCATCTCCCACTGTGTCTCCCCAGCAGTGAAGCAGCCACGCGCCTGGGTCTTTGTGGTGGTTCTCGTGGCCAGGACTGAAGTGATGTCCGTTGAGTAAGTCTGGGTCACAGGGTCACAGGGTCACAGGGTGTCTCCTTGGCTCTGTTAAGGTTGACCTTCCTGTGCCCATGTCACCATAGCCGATGCTCAGAAGTGCAGCAGTAGGGCCTCTGGCTCAGGAACCCTAATGAAGCCCATGCAGTGCAGGGAACATGGTCGATATCATTACTACCTTGTGCGGTGGCAGATGGGACTGACCGTGGCGGTCATTTCGTAAGTTAGGTACATATCGAATCGCTGCGACGTACACCTGAAACTAATCTAATATTAAATCCCAGCTGTGTGTCAAAAGCAAGGGGCTCATTCTGCAGACACAGCCCCCTTGTAGGAACCCCGCATCCATACCAGGCCACTTAGAGGTTGTGTCTTCAATAAACATCGTTAAGTGGAAAAATAATCTGCCGAATGTGCATTGGTATGACAACCAGCATTTATTATTTTGAAATACCAACGCATTTTCTGGTTCGCTTTCATTTCATCTTCGTGTCCGGGGTATGAGCCAGGTCTCCCCGAGATCTGTCGGTCCTGAGGACATTGGTTATCGAGATTTGCTGTGAGTGGCATGGAGACTCATGTCCTGACCTGCGGAAATGTATCAGCCACCGCTCGTCTTTGCCCGAACATCAGTGCCCTGTGATCACACAACCTGCTCTGTCTTTCTGGTCAGCTCAGCAGAGTTTGGTGAAGAGGCCAGGCAGGGGTCTGGGGCCCGAGGTGGCCGTGGGGCCAGGGCAGCCGGGGGCCCACGTGCGCCTTGTGTGAGTCTCACAGGAGCAAGGCTCGGAGGGGCTCTGAGGGCTTGAGGACTGGGCCGTCCGCCTGTCATGCCTTACGGAGCTGAAGGTCCCTGCAGCTCCTCTAACATCAGGGGCCAGTCATCACGAACCCTGCTTTGGGGCCTCAGAAGGACTTGTGCTATAAGAATGCAAGCTGTGATTTCCCGGCCCCCGTTTGAGGTGTATGAGCCTTTCATTTTGGGGGAGGAGAACTCAGACAGAGAAAATGCGCAGCATGACACCCCCCGGGACCCGGAGGTCAGGCTTCCTGACCAGTGTCCTGGCTGGTGTCGCCAGAACCAGCCCTCTGGTGGCTGGGAGAAACCCCATCTCTTTTGATGCGTTCCAAGACGAAAGTCCTGTGTATATGCCCTAAGAGAGCCTATAAAACAGTGTCCTTATTTTGGCCTTATATTAAGTAATAGTAGACGGGCCGCACTGTTTTACAAGGCCATATTCTAGTTCCTAAGTGGGTAAGAGACACAAGCGCTTGCCAACAACTGTGATTTATTCTGACAAGTCCCCGCCATCCCGCTCCCGCCCTGCAGGTGATGAGGGAAACAGGTCGAGATGAGAGCCCGAAGGGTTAACGTCAAGACGCTGGAGCTCATGGCAGTATTGACCGCAGTCGCAGTTGCCACTAGGGCAGGCGTTCTGATAATTTTGAAGAAGAATTCTGGGTTAGGAAATGAAGGTTTTCGCCATGTGTCTCTTCGTCTACCTAAGAGACCGAGCGGAAGTCGTGGGGCCCACTGCTGGCCCCCGGCAAACTGCGGGAGCCCCGGGAAGCTGCCCCGTCTTGCAGAAAGGAAAGTGAAATGTGTTTTCATTTTTCCCCTGTAAAAATCATTTTTAAAGTATGGTTTGGTTTCCAGACAGTTTTAAGAGCTGAAAGGCCCAGGGACTGGGGGCAGGGTGTGCTAGGAATGGTAGTAACATGGAAATTTGCAAAAAATTACCTCAATGTGGGGGACTTTCAGGAATTCTATGTTTGACATCGATTTCCTTTCAGATCAGTGGCTGAATTCTGAAAATATTCATATTCTGCAGAGTCTCAGTACAACTCAATGATAAAACGAGATGTTTGAAAAACGTTGGAGAAACTCTTCCAGGAACTCTGATCCTGAAGGCCCCCATTTTAGTAAATTGGACATTAGAAGGCCTGCTCGGGATAATCAAATCTACGCAGCTTGACGGAGTCCCGAAGCAAGGCTGCCTTCTGCTCCTCTGTGAGGAGAAAGATGTCCCTAAAAACTTGCGTTCTCTCATTCTGTTCTTCACAATTCTTCTTTAAATATCATTCTGCAGGACAGATACGTGAAGCAAACTGATTCTCAAATGAGCTCAGACTTACAATATGTCTGAGAAAGTGAGTCCACCTTTGTTTGTGCCCGTTCCCCTGGGAGGAGGGGGAAGGGCACACAGACACGGGACATGCAGTGATTGGCCGAACTCATTCCTTGGCCCTTCAGACGTTATGTGCATTTTCCCAAAAGCCTTTTCTCTGCCAAAAAGCACAATCCAAAGTCATGCACATTTTTCCCATTTGGAGAAAGAAAGTGCATAATTGAAATGTTTCCAAAAGCAAAATATTTGCACCTTTGAAAGCGGCTTTCAGAAAAGGACAATAAATCTAAGGACCCAATGATACGAAAAAAGAATCTAGAAATGTCTTACTTGTGATCTTCCAAGCATCTGAAATAGTCCCTTGGACTCAGGAAATAATGGGACACCCCGACATATGCCCGGGGTTCTTTATATTTCCCTATTGCAGACAACGAACACCCCCAAGCATAGTCGCCATCATTTCTCACGGTTCTGTGGGGTGACTGGTTTCACCTGGACTCGGTGACCCTGCTCCATCCATTTTCCGCTCTCAGCTGCGACCATTGGGCCCCTTCACCACGGAGTCTCTCCTCCTGGCAATCTCTGTGCCCTGGTGGCCTGCAGGAGTATCCCAACAGGCTTGAGGTGGAAACCACAAGACCTTCTAAGGCCCAGACTCTGGATTTTAGCCACCTTGCCTCTGCCACAGTCTATGGGTCATAGCAAATCACAAAAGGAGCCCAGATTTGAGAGGAGGGGAAAGAAGCAGACCCCAGCCTGGACAAGGCCAAGTCACAAGGGCGTGCGTCTAGTGGGGAGGGATGAACTTGCGCTCACCCTTTCACGCTGCGCTGACAACTTCCCACGGACGGGGAGCCTGTGGTCACCACCAACTTATTTCTCACAGTTCTGGAGGTGGGGGCGTCCCGGGGCCAGGCGCTGGTGGAGCAGGTGGCTGGTGAGACCCCCTTCATAGACGGCTGCCCCCTGCTGTAATCTCACGTGGAGGAAGGGACGAAGGGACACTTCTCAGGCCTATTTCATAAGGACGCTCACCCGTTCATAAAGGCTCTGCCCTCCTTAGTCACCGCCCCAAGGCCCTGCCTCCCCCCACTGTCTCCCAAAGGGGCCACAGACATTCAGCCCGTGGCCACCCCTGCCACAGGTGATGTGTAGGATCAGAGCGCAGACCAGGCGTGATGGGGGGCATCTTTGTTGACCAGACCAGTGCTGATGGACTGGGAAACACATTCCCAGTGCCTAGTGATTCTCTGCAACCTGGACTTGATGAAACACATGCGTGACTGGGACGTGACCGGCCCCTGGGGGAGCTGGGTAAATACTGACTGCAGGGACTTACGAAAATGCACATGGATCAAGCTTGACTTCTTCCCTAGGCGATGGGTTCATGAGAAAAGGAGCCTGTGGTTTTCTTGAAGCGGCAGTGGGTGGGGTGATGTAGAACTGGGTCCACACTAGGAGTCAGATTTGAGTGCCCTCTGTCACCCTGTCCTGACGCATTGCAGTGACAAACAGCCTTGTGGAAAACAGGGCAGGCAGCTGGGGTGAGGAATCCCAGAGCCCGAGGGCCGTGGGGATTGGTATCTCTCAGTTCTCAGAAAAGCTGGCGTGACAAGCTCTGAATGCCTTCGGTGACCCTGGTCACGTCACTTACCTGAGGCGTGATGAGAATCAGGCTCGCACCCTCCCCTGCTCCGAACAGGTGTTAGGAGCATAAAATAGCACTGTGCAGAGTTGGGGGGGGTAACGCCCTACATTCCCCAAAGTCCAGAGCTGGGATGGGCATTGGTGGAATCCCATTATTTTTCGCAAGTGAACAAAATCATTCAAGGAATTATAATAGTCATCAATCCATCTGGCACCAGCATAATTGCTCTTTTGTGGTTCGGAAACTCAAAGCAATGTCTGTTCAATAGTTATAGCCGTTATTCCTTCCCTTGTTGCCTAGGACACACCCAACTCCTTGGGGAAAAGAATCCAGGTATGTTTCAATGAAAAAGCAAAGAGCTGAATAGTACAAAGATCTTGTGCCAATATAGTCCAGTCCCAATAACAATTTCTGTGAACTAAATGGTTCTATGCCATGGTACATAAAACTTGTTTTACATGTTACCCGTATAACTTCTCCTGCTGTTATTTTAAGACGTGTACGAGGGTGGCCAGAAACAGTCACAGGATCTCAGGTCAGCGTGCATTCCGAGGAAAGCTGAAGTCAGCCCGAAGCGCGCCCCCGGGGCCTGTCCCGGCCTCCTGGAATGCCCTGGGGATGGCGGCATCGTTGGGAATTCAGTTGCAGGCTTCCTGGTTCATAGCACGGCCTGATTCTGCTGGCATCTGCCCAGCCCGGAAACCCCATCCCTCGTGAATATATTGTGCATTGAAATGAAACAAAAAATACTTTTGCCAATCATTTTTCTGGCTTAGAGATTTCTCTGAGAATTTGAAGATCATATAACAAAGAATGTAGTCTTTTCTTACTCAGCTGTCTTTGTTGTCCTCTTGCTCCCCCTCATTTTCTGCCTCATTCTTCAAGAAAATATTATTCTCCTTGTTTTCTGTGGATTAGCCCACCCACCTGGAGGACACCAGAGGTCTCCGAATCCCAAGTGAACTTATTCATCATTTTCCCAACCAAGATTTCTCACTGAAATAATTCCCATGTGAGCCAGTAAGTGAATAACAACATCTCTATCCGTAAGTGTTACTTCATCCCCAGTTTCCACATATGAGCTGATGTCTATGTTCTGTTTTATTCATTGAGATTTCCAATGGCATTCTATTAAAAGAAAACTTAATTGTGACTTGCATTCCCTTAAGGTTTAATGTGACCTTCCCGCAGTTGTCTGCATGTCCCAACCCTTCCCGACCCCCCAGACACTATCGCATTTCTTCTCCAGCCCCCTCTTTCTTCTCAGCCTCTGCCCATGGCCTTCCTTCCAAATTCACAGCTAAAACAGGGGTCATGTGGTGTTAGTGCTAAACTTGGTGCCCCGCCACCTAAAAGTGTATTTACATCAGTACCCAAATCTTCTGTCTGGTCTACGATGAGAGGTCCCTCCCCCAGCTCAGAGCTTATCCTGCCAACTAGCTGTTCTCTTGGTCCAGCCCTCCCCTTCTCCCCTCTGGGTCATTCCACCCCTGCCCCTGCTCAGATATGCCAGCCTCTCTGTTTCCGCGGTCCCTCCTGAAAGTCACGGTCAATGCTACTCTCACTCTACTGCCCTCTTCTTGTGTCTGCAGCCAAACTTCCTCCTAGGTGTCCGTTCCTACCCACTGTCCTGACTGACTGTTGTCGCTGCTGCCGGTGTTTCACCTTCTTCCTTCTGGCGGTCGCACCTGATTTCCCTCCCGGGAACCGTCTCCCCTGCCTCCCCGGGCCTGCGGCCTCATCCACCCCATCGCTCGATTTACACCCGCATGCTGATGGGCTCAGAGCCAGAGGCGGGACCTACTCAGGCCAGTTAGGACCAACCGGACTCAACCTTGGGCTTTTGTTTGAGTTCTTGAGAAAGTACATTTCTTGTTCCTAGGGCTCCGGGCTAGATGTACCCAAATGTTGGGGCTGCCCCAGGCTGTCCACCAAGACCAGGGGCCGAGCCCGCTGAGGGCAGGAAGAAAGGAGAAACGGGATCCGGGTGACATCACCCGGCTGTTGAGCCCAGTGGTGACTAAAGACAGAAACACTTGGTATTTTAGCTACAGGAGCCAGTAGATAGCTTTTTGCCTAAGTCAGTGCAGTTGTGTCATTTTGCCTGCTACTTTCAAGCAAAAAAAGAGAAAAATCTTACGTGACGCTCCTCGCTGTTTCCAAGTTCTCCCTTCTCATTCACGCCTCGGTCCACGGCAGCCTGTCTCCCCGCCGCGGTGCCCACTAAACTCTCTCATGAATATCACCTCCTCTTTGCCAGAAATTGTTTCACTTGCCCTTTCTGAAGAATTTGGAAGCATTGGCTAACCTGTCCTTTTTAAAAACTACCTCATCCCCTACATTTCATTATTTTGTTTTTCACTGGTTTTCCCCCTGCCTCTCTGCATTTTCTTTTCTTCCTTTTTCCTCAACTCTTACATATTGCCAAAGTAAGAGTATCGTTCTCTTCTTATTCTCTAAATGGACATTCTTTTCTTGTGCGATTTCATCAACGGCTGAGGTTTTAATGATCATTTATGTTCTAGTAGTTTCCAAGATTCTATCTCTAGCTCTGAGTTCTCCTTGAACTCTAGCCTCAGAGAACCCAAGTGCTCTTAGGCTTCTTCCCGTGAAGGTCCAAGTGTACGCAGCACCTGACTTACCCTTTGGCTGCAGTTCCTATCGTTTCCTGTGTTATTTCACTTATTGTCGGCGATGACAACGCCACCACGCAGGCAGCCGCCACCAAGGGCTCCGCCCCCTTCAGCCCTTCTCTTATCCAATATCTGTTTCACCACCAATCAGTTATAAGACCTTGGGAAGATGTTCCAGGCTTCAGGTTTCTCCCCAATACAAGAGGATGTCTGTACTATTGGTTAAAAAGCCGACATGGAACATTTGCTCAGTGTTCAGCACATACAACGTTTTATGTAAATATTGGGTTTTGCGTCAGTTTTCTATTGATGTGTCCCAAGCCACCCCCTGCCTTAGTGGCTTAGAGCCCTCTTCTCAAGAGTTTATGTTGCTCGTGAGTCTGTACTGAGTTGAGGTGTGGAGGAGACAGCTGTCTCTGCCCCGTCCAGCATCAGCTGGGGTGACGGGCCTGGGGCAGGACGGTCCACCCCAGGATGGCTCACTGAGGTGGCTCCGTGGCTGAGTTAGCTGGGGCTGTGGTCTAGAGACTCGGACTCTTCTCCGCGGGAGCCTCTCTGCCCCTTAGCTTCCCTCATAGCACAAGGCATGACCGCCCACGAGACAGGAAGTGAGTCCAAGACCTAGTACCCCAAGGACAGGAAGTGGGGCTGTCTGTTTCTTAAAGCCTGGACCCTGAAACTCGTTCGCCGTCACTTCTACCATATTTGATTTCTCAAGTGGTCACGGAACCCAGGTTCAAGGCTATGGGACATCACACTTTTTGAGGAGAAGATTGTTAAAGAATTGAGGCGCTAAGTTATGAAACCACCATAGCTTTTCCCCTCCACCCACCCCCAAGTCCCCCATAGCTACTGCCAGTGCTTTGCTTCAACCTTTAGTATATTTTCTGAACTTTTACCACTTATGAACTTGTCCCCTGCTCCTCCAATCTCTTTCCCACGTCGATATGTCTAACACTACTTTGCTCCCTCCTTTGAAACCCTTTGACAGCTCCCTGTAGCATGAACATCGTCCAAATCCTTTAGCACAGTGCCACAGTTCCCAAACTGTGCGCCCAGGTACCCTGGGACATCACATGGGGGGAGACTTCAAAATCCCAAGACAAACACAGGCACATCTGGCAGCTGCTGCACAGAATTCCAGCTCAAGGTCAGTAACAGTTTCAACATCAGATCGAGCTCCCTTTCTTTACCTGATGTCATACCTTTGCAGAGCTTGGTGGTGGGTGATTTCTGCTACAAAAACGAGCGCTGTGGGAAACTCGATGTGGGAAAAAAAGGACCGTGAGAGGGTGCCATCTGGCTCCCAAGTCTGAGGCAATGCTCAGTGCCCCAGATGCGCACATCCCGCTAGTCAGTGATGGCGACCTGGAAATTCCTTTTTCAACTTCAAATACCTGTTGTTAGGACCCAACTACTTAGTAAGTTGTCTGGACCTAATTACTTAATAAGAAGAACTATTAAGCATTCCATGTGTCCTAGGAGTCACTGGGAACTTTGCACAGAATGTATGAGACAGAAATATAAGAGAAGATCCTCAAAAATGGTCGGCCATCTTTCCTTTTTGAAACCTGTCCCCAGCCACCAAGGTACCTCGGGGGGAGAGAAGATGCTGGTTTGTTTGAGTTTGTCGGGATCACATTACCATCTGCCTCAGGTCCTGTTTCCTCTGTCTCTGCCCGCAATGTCAGCCCCTCTGGCCAACTTTGTTCTGCCAAGTCCTCAATCCCATAATGCTTTGTGCTCTCTCTCCTCTAATCTAGGTTCCCCTGGCTCAAGAGTACCTTCTTTCTTCCAGGGTACCCCTGGAACTTTCTCTATGGCCTAAGGAGTGTCCAACATCCTGAGCTTCGTCACAGCATGCATCCTGCTCTTGAGTCACAGCCAGCTTCTCCCCTGAGCCACGGCCGTACCGGCAGGCTTGCTAAATACAAGTGTCTCATTCCCTCCTTTTAGGAATAATTCCTTACATATTCTCTTAGTGACTAGCTTGCTTTTCCAAGCTACTTTCTAGTCTTTTTGGAACACCCCTGCCCCTGTAGGGCTGTGGCGTGAGGTTAGAGCTCTCACCTGCACCCCGGCTCCTGCTGTGGAGCACCCGTTGCCCTTCGCCCCTCTCTGCACCTCCCCCGACTCATCGATGACTTTGCCCTCTGGCTCCCGGTCCCTGACTCCGCCCTGTCTAGTGTCCATCCCGATGACCTCAATGGCCATGTGGGTGAGTCACCCTGCAGCCAGGGCCCTAGGTTGTTTGGTCCCTCATCTCTAGTTACGCTCTCTTCTTCCCTACATCACGCAGATGGAGTCGGAGTCCAGGCCAGAGTTCTTGGAGCGTGGTCCGGGGACCAGGGGCATTGGCTTGGCTAGGAGACTCAAGAAAACACAGATTCCAAGGCCATCTGCCCAGTGCTACTGAATCACATTTTTTGAGAACAGGTCCTGGAAATCCATACTTTCATAATCCTTCCCGGGGATTTTCACACAAAATAAATGTCAAGATCTGCTGTGCTGTGAACTTGCTCCCCATTGAGAAAAACTACCCCACCATGTAATTTAACAACTTGGAAATCGCAGCCTCTAACCAGAAGCTCCTGTCTTTCCAGAAAATTCTCTCAATTATTCCAACTACAACTGGTCTTTATAGAATAAGGCCCCTCCTTTTGCTTCTTTCTTCTCGTGTGCCGTCTCCTGGCTTCACTTCCTTCTCTCTTTAGCCTAGATTTTTAGAATTATTATTAATAATAACAAACTTCCCCTGAGCACCTACTATATGGCAGGCCCTATTCTAGGTCCGGTATTGTATTCATTTCTTTAGCAGCACCGCCAACTGAAGGTAGGGACTCATATTACTCCTCATTTATTCTTGCCCCAGTTTTCAACTGCTTTCCCCCTGTAGGCTTTCTTCCCCTCCATCTGGTGGTACCCCGACCCCAGGTCCTCCCTCCAAGGCTGCATCCAGACCTGTGCACAGCAAGAGTGGTCGGCACAGGGTCAGTTCAGGGCCACCTGTCCTAGTGGTCCCTGAACACCAAGTCTCTGGAGCTGGCCCTCTCTTGTTCTTACTCGAGTTTGAGAACCCACTCTGTCCCATTTCTCCTGGCCCCTTAATAAAAGGCCACCTGTGACCCATATCTTCTGACACCACAGTGGGGGATTAGGAGCAGCTTTGTCCTCTGGGGCATCCATTGGCTTTCTCTGCTCGGTGACAACCATGTGACCGATCACAGGAAAGATTTGCTTTGCCATCCTGGGAGCTTCGGGCCAAGTTCCAACTCAGTGAGGCCCTTGTGGCTTATCTAGCCACGGTCTTTTCTCTTTGGTCTTAAACAGCACCCCGCATTCCGTTTCCCCCCCGTAGGTCCAGATGCTTTAGCGTGCGAAACATTCTAAAATCTACAACAGCAAATGCATAAACATAAGGAAGAAAATACAAGACCTTGTATTCTTTTCAGAATATACAGTCTTTACAGCCACTGCCCTCCAGTCTAGCCATGTGTCTCAGAGCCGGCGAAGTAAAGGGTTGGAGAACCAGGCAGAGCCAGGGACCCCCACCCAGACTTTGGGCAACACTCAGACACGGGGTCATGACTTAGCTATTTCAGAAAAATTGGGACCCCTCATCTGATAGGTATTTACAGTGCTTGTTATTTTTGTAACTAACTTCTGTAGGCAGGAACTCATTCTGTGGACCCCTTCCCGGAACGGCCAGCTTTGCTGGATCATCCGAATCAGCAAGCCTGCAGGAGGAGCTTCTGCTTCTGTCCAGTTGGCTACTCGTGACTTGGAACAGGTGTGCACGGAGTTACATGTTTGCTGGAATAAGTGTTGCAGCCACACAGAAAGCTCCCTGAAGAAAAACAGCACACAATAGTATTTTACAAAGACGAAAAGTAAAGAGGCATTCGGTCGACTCTCAAAATATCGAGTGCCAACCAAACACCAGGCTGGTTCTGGGCACCGAGGGCCCAGTGGTAAAAACCACAGGCAGCGCCTGCAGCCGAGGGACTGGGCTAAGGTTTTCCTCAACCCCAAATATCGTCCTGTTTTAGAAGGATGCAGCCTATTAGAAAATTAGCCCATGTACCTAGACTTACCTATTTTAAAGACCATATCCAGTCAGCACATCCATGACAAGAAAATGTTATTCCTAAATATTAATGTTATGAGGGTACAACGCTTTTCATGAAGTGTGATATGCTTTGATGATATTCCTACTGAGTAGCTCACTGACATGGCCCATGTAGATATTTCAGAATTCCTTTGGTTACTTTTATTTGCTCAAAGGCACACTGGATAACTTACTGAAATAAGTCTGTTTTAAAAAATAAATACAGATTTAAATAGAAAGCACAGGACGCAGTTGTTTTTTTTTTCTCCCTTAAACTGAAGCTTTCTTTTTCAATGATTTATATGAGTAAGGGAATGTGTAGTCTTATAAACTCTTGAGAGTTAAGGGGTTAGGCATGAATATCAGTACCATCACTAGAAACTAGCTGCAAAAAATGGGGAAGCTTTATTCTAAAAATACTTCAGATGTACGATAAGGGAGAGGACATGCTTCCTTCACTTGCAAGGTGAAGAACGCTAAGTATGATTCAGCCGCTTTTATCTGAATCATCAGGTTTACCCCTTACAGCTTTGCTTCCCTTTCTCATTTTTCTAATTTGACTTCCTAGTCCGCTCTCTTTGCCATTTCCTGCACATATTCCCCAACAAAATAAATAATTAAACTGTAGATGAACTGTCAGAAGGGAACATTATTTCAATGCGGCATTAACATTTTGGTAATTAACATGGAAGCTAATGCATTTAGCAGATGTAACAACATTAGACTTGTAGATTTTAATTAAATTAATGGTTCGTGATGGCTGTAGGGAGCAGGCGTGCTCTCTAGGTGCCGAAAACACGTCTAACGCGATTACAGACCCTGGCTGTGGGAAAAAGGACGTCGCTGGCAGCGACGAGTCTTCATTTCGTACAGAACCGGGAACTGGAAAGTCCTTTTGAGTGAGGAGCTGACAAGCAACTAGAAGTTGATAGAAGAGGTGATAACAATATTTAAGGGCCCGGATCTATACATACTGACTGTTCTGGTACACTTCCCTTTCCGTGGGAAGCTAGCTGAGATCATTCCAAGACAAGCCAGGACAGTGTGTAGTAATTTGAACCGAGGACCAAGGTGCCATCTTTAATCCTGTCTGCAGGTTCTAGTGGAGAGCTGCCACTCAGCATTATATGCAGGTGGCTCAGTCTAGATTTTTGAGAAAAAGAGTCAGTTTCTTTGAGTAGCAAGCAAACAGAACCCCTCAACAGCACAATTTTGCTAAAATGATGAAAATGATGGTTGATCGGTAGCCACACTTATTAGCCAACCGAAAGCATATGTAATATTCAAATTCAGTGCCAACGATAGATACTTCGTATGTGAAGATCAAGTTTGTCTATTTACAAAAGGGGGTCATATTCCTTTAATGTTTCCCAAAGTGTCTTTATGTCCACTAAGCCTCAATAAAGGCTACTAATTTTAACCAACTCACTTAAGTTACTGTATATCTTCAATCCTAAGACTTATCTTTTTTATTTACTAGAGTATAAGTTTCTTGTCTGTCTTGCTAAAAGAGCACTTGGCAAAAATAGAAACTCAATAAATATTAGTTGAATGAAAGACTAAATAGAATAAATTTAAAGGTAAATTAGAATGCTAAAAATTTGAACATTTTTAGAGCAATTTAAATTTGTAAACAAATTTACAATTCATATCTACATTTAATATTGGTTAATAATGATATATTTTGTATATTATTTCTGTATACAGTTAATATTGCTTTCTTGTTTTGTCCCCCAAGGCCGTCTTAAAATCCATCATGTCTTATAAGGCAGTGGTGTGGAATCAAAATTCCACACCACTAAGGAGGTTAGATGTTTCCATCAAATAATTGTTCTCTTAAGAGTACACTGGACGCCCCGGGCAATAAATCATGCCTGCTCTCTAAGTAGCTCTGAGTGAAAAAATTTCCTGAATCGTCAGCGAGAGCTCAAAATGCAGAAGGCTCAATCAGGATAAGCTTTAAATACCAGGGACTTTAGCTGCTGGCCCCCCACCAAAGGAGCCACAGTCCCGGGACATCAGGGCTCGCTCGTCACTGTCAGATTCCTCCGGGCACACACCACACGACTGGTCAGCGCTGACATGGTCTGTCTGTGCTCGGACGGCGGTCTGGGCTGCGTGGCAGAGACTGGGGACAAAATCGAGGCCATTTCACCTTCTTTTCACACTCTCTTCTTGGCTTGGTTTCCAACCTCGAGGTAGACAGGCTAATTTGCTGAGCTAGTGAAAGCTGGTAGCCCTGAGGTTTATTGTATATTATAAATCTAATGGAATGTTGAGAATTAAAACTCACCTTCCAATTGGCTACTCTAGGATTCTTTAAATGACTTAAAAAAAAAAAAAAAAAGACGAGAACTACAACCCGGACAGAGTCTGTTGGCTAATGACCATCCAGCTTCTCGCATTTCAACACATAAAATGTCGATTATGTAATATTTTCGTTATGAATTTTAAGCCTCTTTCAATAATAATGGTCACCCCTAGGTCAGGTATTTTCTGGTAATTAGTCACGAGCTGGGTGCAGAGTCCAAGTCCCATAAAACATTGTTAAGATGATTTTGTGTTTTTACAATTCAGAAAGGTCAGCCAGTCAAGTTAGGCAGTCCTCTGCTTTGTTTTTTGGGTTGTTTTTGAATGGTGAGTACAAACTTCCGTCTCACTTAGCATGTCTTGTCATTGTGTAAAACGGGTTCCTACTCTGATTAGGGGCAGAAAAATACAGTTATGAAAATATACATATTAAAAACACAGCGAAGGTAAATAAGACATTTACTGGCCAGCAGAATTTAATTCAGAGCACAATCCATTGACCAACCCAGTGCAGACACCGTGATGCTTCCAGCCCACAGCGTCCGGTCTGTGTGGACTTTAAAAGAGTAAAAACAATATATTAGCTGTGCAAAGAGTTTTCCAGTACAGTTACCAGGTTTCGTAAATGAAACTATGAATGCCCAGTTAAATTGGAATTTTAGATGAACCAAGGACAATTTTTTTTAGTATAAGTATGACATACTGAAATAAAATGTCACTTCTGGCTCAGTGTTTTGCCTGAAACTACTTCTGTATTTTCAGGTTGAACTAGTGGTCCTGTTTATTGGTTTACTGGCCTCTCAATGAGCTGCGTGATGCAGCCGGCCTTTCCAGTTCTCTGCTTGCTTTCTTATTTACAAAATAGAATAGGTGGGGGGAGAGTTTATTCCACAGTTTATCAGACGGCTGTTCTGGGTCGGGCAATGGGACATATTTCATCAGGCACAATGTCAAGGATAATTCCTA
Source organism: Micronycteris hirsuta (assembly GCA_004026765.1). Classification (NCBI taxonomy): domain Eukaryota; kingdom Metazoa; phylum Chordata; class Mammalia; order Chiroptera; family Phyllostomidae; genus Micronycteris; species Micronycteris hirsuta. The sequence continues at coordinate 21,971 of PVJI01003982.1, forward strand.
ACCTAGGCAGACCAAAATGCAGGCAAGGCATGCCTTGCAGACAGAGGAGTAAACGCAGGGCCTCCGAGGTCCCTTCTCGTTACAAAGCCCGTGATCCTGTTGCCAAAGCCATCACACGATGTCGGGAGCGGATCCCAGGACTTCAGAGTTTCAAGGACTCAGATTGCTTGTGTAGTCAAATTTCTTCCTTTCGAAAGCGCACAGCTGTACTTTTCAGTGGTTGGGAAGTTTCAGAAACAGTTCCCCTGTCCTTTACAGCTGTGTGATTTTACACTTCATGTCTGTCACACTTACCCAGTCACATGTATCTCGTCAGTGGAGCTTGTTAGATTGACAAGTCCAGATCAGAAATAGTCATTTATCTGAGGTTGAATTTCTCTTTCCAGGGGGTGGGGAGGTTCCCACACGCATGTATGTTTCCTTCTTAGCTCAAAGTTAATGCCACAGTGGGATCAGGTCATACATATTGTACAGTTTTCTTTCCTCTAACCTTTGACTGTGGGTGTTTTCATCATGGTGGTTCAATTACAGCATTTTAAAAAATGCCCCCATCTTGACCTGCCCATTCCGCTCTCCATTCCTTCTGTTAATGGTCCAGCCAGGCTGCTCACAGGGAGGCCGGATGTGCAAGACCTTGCCCGTCTTTTCATAGCCACTCTTGGCCACTTTCAAGGTATTTTTCCCCTAATTAGCCGAAGTCATGTTTTAAAAATACTAAATTTAGCTCTTCCAAGTATTAGCTCTGTGATCTGAAGGCTCCATGGAAAGAAGTTTGAACTTTATTGCAAATGAAAAGGAAAACCACAGAAGGCTTTGGGGCTGGGAAAGTCACCCGATAACCTAAAGATGTCACCAGTCTCTCCGATTGCTGTATGGGGACATGGGTGGTGGGGGCTCGGTGGAAGCAGAGGCTAACGGGGCCTTGAGCGGGGGTCTGGACGGGAGGTGACGGAGGCTGGGCCAAGGTGAAAGCAACAGCGAGAGCTGCATGAATTCTCAGTGTACGGTAGGGTGAGTTGGCAGGACTCTCCGGTGGGTGGGGTGTGGGAAGTGAGCAACAGAGAGTAACTGGGGGTTACGGAGGACAGGGAGAGTCATTCAAGGAGGCAGTTAGAAATTTCATTGCGTGCATATTAATTTTGGGATACCACCAATCCGTTCTGCAGAGATTCAGTTAGACGCTCATGAGTATAAATGTGGGGCTCATCAGTATAGGATGGTAGATACAGCCATAAAAATGAGAACACAGAGAATGGGCGCAGGGGTGGCTCTAGGGGAGCATTGTTGGAGGCTGAGTGATGGAGGGGTCCTCCTCTTCCAGCGCGGGCTTGGAGAGGGAACATCTCCAGCTGCTGACATTCGTCAAGCGTGCTGGTTTGCAGGCACTGGGATCGGCTTCACTGAGAAAAAGGAGTCATTCAAATCCATCTAACAATGAGAGTTTCGCTTCCGAAAGGCTTTAAGAAAATAGGCTCAAGGCCGTTTCCAAGGGAAATATTCAAAGCTTGTCACAGAGCAGGTCTGAGGACTCAAGTCCTCAAGTGCTGCCTGCTGGACACGAGAAGGACCTGCCTCTGCTTCCCATCAAAGCACAATCTTGTGCTGGGAACTTGGGTACACAAAACGCTAGGAGACCACTACCACACTCAACACACACACACACACACACACACACACACACACACACACACACACACGGACGCTCCAAAGGAGCCTGTTTCTTTTCCCGGTTGGGGAAGGTCATCAAGAAGATCTGACCAGAGGTTGACCCATGAGCTGGACTTGGGTCACTGGAGGCTCCTCACGCCCCCCGCCGCCCCCCCCCCGCCCCCTGTGCTTTGGAATGTGCCTGCCGGTTGTCTTCCCTGTTCCCAGAAGCTGTTCCAAGGACGTAGCCTCGGGATAGAAACGTGGGGTTGAGACTATCTGGACTGGGGACATGATTGACCCCAGATAAGATGGGGATGTGACTAAACCCACATAAGTCCCCTATATAAAATTTTAAGATTCTGTCAGGCCGGCATGGAGACCTACTCACCTCGAAGCCACCTAGACAAGCCTCCTAAGTCCCCCTGCTTATTAGAGCTGCCACCTACCCATCTGCCAGCTGCCACCTTTCTCCTGGGTCACTCCCTGTCCCTTGCATATGGGGGCCAGTTTCAGGTCACATCTGGGAAGCCCCCCCAAGAGGTTGCAACCCAATATTTGCTCATGTTGTTCATGTACCAATTAAATTTTGAATAGATACAACTGATTGGCAGAAACTAGGTCACGTGGCTCTGTTGTAGATGCCAGGGAAATGGGACCGAATTTGCTTCTTACGTGGGAGAGGAGGGAGTCACCACATTGCTGTTTTCCCAAATGCGATGGTCAAAAATGTTGCCAGAGCGAATGACAGCTGTCTCCTAACACGTGAGAGTACAAGCGTATTCTGTAAAGCTACGAGAATGATTTAGAGAGTCTGTAATTATTGCTTTATCATTTTTTTGTCTTGTTCTTACAACCTGAGCCCTATTCATGAGGACATCCTGTTGGTTCCATTTTCAAAATATGTACAGAGAATGACTCCTTCTTAATGCCTTTGCTCCCATCTACAGCAGCCGGTGCCCCGCATCACCGAAATAGCTTCCCAGCTGGTCCCGGCTTCATTCTTTGTCCCTTTAGAGAACACTCGAGCTCAGCAGCCAGAGAATTCCTTTCAGGGTGTAAGAAATGTCCTGTTATGTCCCTGCTCGCAACCGTGAGAGGCCTTTGCAAATGGCTCCGCAGATGACTCAGAGTAGAAACCCAGGGCTTCGGAGAGCCGGCCAACCCTTCTCAACCTGCTGCTGTCCCCCCGGCACCGGGACCTCATCTTCGCCCACCCGGCCCTCACTGGTCTCGCCGCTGCGGTCTGCTGTCATTCATCAGATGTGAGCGATCAGCTCCTTGGCACCTGCCCTGCCCAGAGCACTGGCCGGCGACGCGCCCAGAGCTGTCCTCGCCGGTCCGCACGGTGGACTCTCACTCGCGGAAGGCCGGCGGCCTCCTGGGGCCGCTCTGCGTGACCACGTGGCTTTTCTTCTGGGGTTCTGACCACCTCCTAGCGCACTACATATGATTTACTTAATTATGTTTATTTTCTGTCTCAGGAAAGGCAGTTTTGTCTCTTTTATTAGCTGATATATCCAAGCACCTAGATAAGCTCCTTGGAACGAGAAAATAATGAGCAATTAACTTTAATATTCCTTTGAACAAAACGCCTTGCTAGGTTTACTTGTTTTTATTATGACAAATTTCAAGTGAAGAATGAATATGCATGCGCTCCCCTCTTAGCTTTGTCAGCTCTTCCTTCACTTTACAGTTATTTTTAGGTGCTGTTCTTTAATTTGCCTGATGTGAGCCCTGAGGATGGGTCCAGATGCTGCCTGAGCTGAAGGGTTCGCCTTTGAAATACTGACAGATGACTCCACAGATTCTTACTAGTCAAGGGGTGGTAACCCGGGTTCGCGTGTGAAAGGGATTCAACACATCACAACTAGAACGATGGGGTTGAGTTCGGATGGGCAAAATAATGGTTCAGAAGTGCATTTCTCGATATTTTTATAAGATACACTAGTCAAATCTTCAAGACAGCTTTTTTTTTTTCTCCTGGCAACTCAAAAATAGGCAGAGCATCTATAAGCCAGGCATGCATGTGGGAGAACCGCGCACAGCCGAGACTTGACTGACGGCTCCTGAAATCGCATCCTTGGGTGCCGATCCACCCTTTCGGTAATAATGCCTGCTGTTTCCACTGAAATTTGCAGTCCTATCTCCTGTCTGTTCCGTGGAATGCCGTCTTGATAAGAAATGTGTGAGGATGCTACCTACCCCCACTATACCATATTGCTTCCAACTGCTCTGGAATGACTCTTTGGAGCATTTCTGCTACCTGGTTGTACCCCACCGCTCAGTGAAGACGGTGAGTAGCAGCTGAGTGATTTGGGGAATGAGGAAGCCACATCACTCTTCAATCTGTCCTACTTGCCAAATTAATGAGCTGTGTTAGCTCCTGCCTCGGGGGAGAGCATCTGACGGGCTCTGATAAGGCTGTCAGGAGGGAGAGCGGCTGAGGGATGGGTTTGGGGGAAAGAAGCCTAGTTCTGCTAAGAAAGAAAAAGAGCACGGCATATTTTAATAAGAGCAAAATTAATTTAGCACCTTGGACCATTCTGACTGACTGGAATTCTTAAAAATATTAAAAGGAAAATCTTCACACACTGATCCTTTCAACTCGGGTTACTCTCCCTCCTCAGGAATGGTACTGAGACAGCCGGGGTTTCAAGCCACCTGTTCCCTGTGGGATTGACGTGGACAGGGAAGGTGTTCCTAAGTATAGCGGTTCTCTGGACCCTCTGGTGAGTGCTGAGCAGAAAACTACTAACATAAAATCCTTGGGAATTATAACATTCGACTCGAGATTTTTCTAAACTCACATTAGGAACCAAAAATTTGGTTGGAGACATGAGAAAGCCCTTATCTCCTTCTTGTGGAATGCTTAATGCTCAATACGCATCTGAATGTGACCTTAACCTTTCTGAGGTCTTCCTGTCATTTCCATTTTTGTCAATGACAAAATACCAACTTCATTATTTTAGTTGTTTTTATTGAGACAGATCTAAAATCTTCACAGAGCTCCAAAACTGCTTTTCTTTCTAAGTATTGCATTTTCATGGGTGAAACCACCCAAACTGGCCTGTTTTGCAAATAGAAATTCAGAGAAAGCTATGACAATTGAAGAGCTATCAGAGTTTACTATAAAATTTTACTAGATGTAGATAAAAGCCCAGCTAAGCTCGAATTTAATAACTTACCTTCCCTGCAAATGGAGCAGAGCTAAAAAAACACTGCACTTGTTAACCAGGGCAAGTCTCGTGCCCTGGAATTTCCAGAGCTTAGTTTCTCTCATAGAGTTTTGAGACAAAAGCAAGCTTAGATTCATGTTTATTCATTTTCCAAAATTCTACTTAGCATCTTATCAATGAGGACTAAAGATTTTTATAGTAATTCTTAATACCATGTCCATTTTGATTCCTTTAAAAAAAAAAGGAGCTGAATCTGCTTATATATTTTTTAAAGGCTTCTCTATAACAGACCAAGAATGGTTTAATAAGATTGTAAGATTCCGCATGTCCTCCGGCTCTAGTCTAAGATTAGTTTAGGGTTAGTTTGGGGTTAGGTCTAGTCTAGGGCTAGTTTGCTGGGGCGGCTGTAACTAAATGCCCCAGGCTGGATGGATTCAGCCACAGAAATTCATTTCCTCACAGTTCTACAGGCTGGATGTCCCAGGTCCAGAAGTCGGCAGGGCTGGCTTCCTCTGAGGGCCCTTTCCGTGGCTTGTGGATGGCCACCACTTGCTGTGTCCTCACACAGCCCCTTCTCTGGTGTCTCCTTTTGAGGGTCCAGATTTCCTCTTGTAGGGACACTGGGCAGGTTGGATTAGAGCCCATGCTCACAGCCTTATTTTAACTTAATCACTCTTATAAAGGCCCTGTCTCCAAATAGTCACATTCTGAGGTCCTGGAGGTCAGAGCTTCAACATTTAAAAGTGGGGGGAAGGTGCTGGGGGTCACAGTCCACCCTGTAACAGGTGCCGAGGCAGCTCAGTATTTCCGAAGTTAAGCAGTAGCTTTGCAAATAGTCTTCTCTGTGCCCACCCCTGTAAAACACCCGCCCACTGCCTCCTTCTGCCACTTCCATTGAAAAGCGTATCGATCGACCTTAGGAAGTTGTGTGAGTAAATGTGTATAAACATTTTAAACGGGTAGTGTTAACATTTCCTATGTAAAGGAACACCTTTCATTGATCCCCGGATTTATCAAATGGATGATGAGTGGGGGCGGGGGGTGGGCAAAGAAACCCAGGAATACTGACCTGGACATGGGAGCCTGGAGCCACAGGGGAAGCAAAGGAGGCCCATGACAAACGCTGCTTAATACCTCTCCACCCAGGTACTGGTGGCCGCGGTTCGTGGCAGACTCCGTCCAATGCAGCGAGTCTTCTGACCAGTCTCTTTAATAAAAGGCATTTCTGCATGTTGAGCTGTTTTCTTTCTTCTAAGCTGCAAAAGGATGCGTATTTCCGCTGATGGGAACCCTTTGGCGTAAGAGCGAATTGTTTCAATGTTATCCTTACATTCTTCTTTTTCTCCTCCTCCTTCACTGTCTCTTTCTTCTTCCGCTTCCCTCCCCTTCTTTTGCCATTTTCTTGGCAATCCAATAATTCAAAGTCTAGCTAGGGAAGAGTAGAAAAAGTAGGACAGAGAGTTTTGAAAATTAAGTCTTTTCCCCCTGGTGTTTTGCTCTAAGTCCACATCTGTGTCCTTGAAACAAATCAACAAATTTGGGGGTTGGGCAGAACTCTCTGCAAGGACTTTACAGTATTGGGGGCCCCCCTTGACGCGCACTGGCAGTGGCTGGTGTGTCTGGCTGGCTACAACGTAAAATATAAAATAATTCTTTAGTCACCTAAACCTTTGCTGGTATCCAACCTTCATCAGTCTACTGTGGTATTTGGAGTCTCCCCGTTTAAAATACTAGCGGTGTTATTCAGTTTTAAGGAAAAAAATGCAAGAAGAAAAGGATGAGTAGAAGTTTCTCAGGAGTTTTTATCCTGTGGGATCAGATCGTTTCTGAAGCTGAAATTCTCCTTCCTTGTTTGCTAGCCATCTGGTGGGATCGCTCTGAAAGGTGACTGCCTGAGCTTTCACTCTGGACGGGTAAGGATAGCGTTAGTGACACCGAGCCTGCCTGTCACTCCTCAGCCAGAAATGTCATCTTGCTCCTTTGTCTAAAGTTAATGCCCTGCTAGCTTTGACTTTTCTAGTACATGGCCCACGAAGTTTTCTTGAATTATTGATAAATCTGCATAATTTGGGGAAGGAGAAAATGGGAAATGTGCTAGAATTAATCGTTGTTCTAATTCTTTCTTCAGGGTTACAGCATTTACACATGTACCACAGGAGGAAGATCTTATCACGAAACAGCACATTTGTGGAAGGTATATTTGCATGGAAATATGAGAAGGGTACTCAGAGGGAAGGGTGGGTGCACAGTTTAAAGTGCCATCTTCAACCTCGAAGGTAGAGGTCGGAAAACTCATATTGGAACTCATCGTTATAATAACTTTGATAGAACAATGGGATGGGATGCGCTTAATGATAAAACATGACAATGTGAGGAGTAAAGAGAAATATTTAATTAAAACCACGGTGGCAATGTTACTATACAGCCATTGGAGTGACCAAAATTGAAAAGACTGAAAATGTCAAATGTTGGCTTGGAGGTGTGGCACCTGGAACTCACACCGATTGCTGGTGAAAGACAAAAGTGGAGACTTGCGTTTAATGAGAAAATGTAGCACACGCAACACTAGTCTCGGCAGAGAGAAGTCCGCTGGGGTCAGGGGGTTGACTGAAAAGGGGTGACGAAAGGTGTATTTGGGTTACGCAGGTCAAAATGCATCAATCTGTATGATTAATGTCATACATTTTACTGTATATAATCACACCGCCATATAGTGCTATTAAAATATTATATGAATCAGTGCATGGGCATTTTATAAAGTAAAAATGCAACAGCCCCCATGATTTTAAAATTGGGGAAATCCAATATATCCATTTTCTTTTCTAGTATGATAGTATCGATCGCGTCTCATCTCAGTCAACACTCATGATGACGGCCTGTGTTAAGTATCGTTGAGCTCATCCCAGCAGTGGGGGAACTGAGATGTGGGGTGTGTCCCAGATTCTGGCTAGGGGACATGAGACGCACCTCAACTTCACAGATGTTACATGTTTTTAAATAAAGTGCATAAGAAACAAGGAAATACCATATTTACAGAACGCCAAAGAGTCTAAATGTGTAGGAGACACTAACTACGTCTGGGGAAGGAAAGGAGAAAGGATGGAGCGGGGAGGGAAGGAGGGACAAGTGTGGACGGGGAGGGGAAGGGAGGGAGGAATCAGACCAAGGAAAAGGGCAGAAAGGAATAACCACGTTTGCTTCCCGAAGCCTTGACATAATTCTGAGACTTTCTTGGTGGGAAACTTTCCCACTTTTTTCACAGATGAAAACTTTATTCGTTACATCCACAGTAATTTATCTGACTATTGCTAAGTTGATAACAATGCAGCCACTGAATTGACATCTTCGTAACCCCAGATCTTCGAGCTCCTCCCTGCATTCTTTTCTTCCGTGTGGGGGCGGGGGGGGGGACAGATGTAGCTGCATTAAAGTGGCTCCTGTAGATCCTTCAGATCCCACTTTAAAAGTCACCTCCTCAGGGAAGCCCTCCGAAACTACCCAGTCTTAAGGGGGTCCCTTCCTCTTACTCCCTCTCAGAGCACCTTGTCCCTTGTCCTCCTCAGACTGTCTCCCCACAGGGCACTCACTGAGTAGGCTTGATGTGTAACTCCTTTTCAAAAGCACATAGACTTTGACAGAGATATTAAGGAGCAAAAATCACTCAGGAGCCAAAGGAATGAAGGCCTACGTATTCATTGCAGAATTCAGATTGAAAAATAAATGCAGTGACATGCCCTAACACTGTTAACCTTAAAACTACAAAACTAACTAAACTAAAACTTGATGGTTAACCCATGATGGTGATGGAGAGCAAGGCCCAGTCCCAAGAGTGAGGCAAGAGGACACCCGACTTCCACGTTTTCCTGGAACTGGGCTGCTCGTTAGCTGACGTGCAAATTGGTCATTTATGCAAGCGAATAGGTGAGCTTGCATGATTTCAGCTCACCTGCTTGCTTTTGGGCAGGTTACATTGAAACCAGGCCCGAGGGATGAGCTCAGTTCCATTTAAAAATTTTATGGGGGGAGATCTGACAGATTAGGAAGGCTTTCTTGCTGTTAATTCTGGGCCTTATCTTCTACGTCCTGAGTTTTACTGGAGGGCACTGTCTTCACAGGTCCATGAGGTCATCCCAGGTGTGTAAACCTCTTCCCGCAGCAGCTGGTTCTCTTGGTGTGTGTTAAACAGGTGGGGGCGCTGGGCTTGTTTTTGTCCGGTTTATATACACAGGACTTTAGAGGGTCTTGAAACAGGAAACCACATAGAGTATGATGTGGGGAGTGAAAATATTAGACTCTGAAAGCGATGGAAGTAGATTCTAGCCTTCGGGGGCTAAGCAGTCCGCAGCAAACTTTAAGATGATGTGATTGTTCGGACTTAGTATGATCTCTCTAGGTATCTAGGTTTTAGGGCAGAATAATCCCTGATAATATTGCTGGCAAGGCACTCATCACAAAGGTTTGGTTTTGTAATGATGACAGAAACGTATTTTAAAATTTTATTCAGGAAATTAAAACTACCTAATGTTGACATGACATGATTAATTTTCATGTTTATTTTTTTCCAATTACCTCTAATTTACATTGCGGTATTTCTACCAACTTCCTGTGTAAAATAGCAAAACATACTGAACTACTTAGATAGAAGTTAAGGATCTAGACCTGATGAAGTATTAATTGCACTTAATTTACAACATGAACAGGTAATAAAATACTAATTTAGTGATATTTTAATTATTTACTTGTCTTCAGAAAAAAGTGATAATTATCTTTCCATTTGAGCAAGGAAAAGACAGGTAAAAACAAGGCAGAATTTTAAACAGCTGCATACTTTGGTTGCCCCCAAAATACATTATATGTGTATGTATTAATATACTTTAAAAATAATTTTTGAGTTATTTACATTTAGATAACTTAAAAATTAATTTATAGCTGAAAAATCACAAATATTTAATAATAAAAATTATATAAAATAGTTATATTTTATATAAACAATTTAAAGGTCCCACGGGTTAAATAAATCTGCTAGTTATAGAGTGATAAGTCACACTGATGGCAACTGTGACAGTGTTTGTCCAATGACGACTGTTTCCAGTCTCCACGGGTGACATTCTACAGTTTGTGTACCCCCGCCCCCAACCCCCGGCCCTGCGGCTCTTTCAGAGCGCGGATTATCCCATCTGCCTGCAGAGAAACAGGACTTGCCTGCCCCAGCCCTCGAATGGCTTATGAATTCACAGGACCCTGCCCTGACTGCTGAGGACGGTCACTTTGTGGAGTGTTTGCACACGTCCCTGATCTGGGCCCCCCCCAGGTCTCCGGCTTTGGAAGTGGCATTGTCTTCGTCCACAAAGGGTTGCTTCAGGAGCTCCTTATGCAGCCTAGTTCGACCTCCTGCACTGAGAAGCTGGTGGGACAGTGAACAGAGACAACACGTCGGTATCCCTGGGATTTTGCCCCGCGGTGAATCCGGGCAGAAGCCTGGTGGGCGCCGGGCGGGGGATGAGCTCTGCTGGTCATCAGGACAGTGAGCGGCTTTCGGTCACCGCAGGTGCGCGGCGGCGGGTTCTGACTCCGGTCTCGCCCGTGTGCCGTGTGTCCGAGCAGGCTGCTCGTGTATTAACAGGACGATCGAAGGGCTGAAGAAGTAATCTACTTCCTCCCAGGAGCAGAGCAGCCGGGGGGCACGGTGGGGGCAGAATGGAGACTTGTGCCCAAGGCGATCCAGGCTCAAGGGTGAGCAAACAGGGTTAGGAAGTGGGGAACCCCACGGGTCCCCTCTCCCCCGGGGGACTTTGTTGGAGAGGCGCTTTGGGACCTGCAGCCACACAGGAGCGTCTGAGTGCGACTATGTGGCAACCAACACTAAATGTGGAAGGAAATACTTAGAGTTTCCCATTTTCCTTCCTAATGAGGACACGGCTTTGGTCGCTCCAACCAGCATGGAGATCGCGTGTCCCAGGAATGAAGCGAGGTGTCGGGACAGGGACAAGGACATGGGTGAGGAAGGGCACTTCGAGATCGTCCTATCTGGTGGTGTGAAGTCACCGAGCATCGGTAAGGCCCCCGCGTCAGGGGAGATGTGTGCACACAGAATGTTCCAGACCGTGTTTTGAATTATCGCTGGGATTTGATGGCCGCACCATCCCACTGTGTTGACATAAATATTGAAGAGGTGATCGGGGGCCCACGGTGAAAATGCCACCTTTGCTGAGGACAGCTGTCCTGTGAACCGGCCCCCCAGTTTGGCTCCGCATGGAAGACGGGTGTCCACATGCGAAAAGAGAAATGATTTCTGAGCGTATTTGCTTTGTGGCTTTCGCTGTGGCCTATCGCTAGCGGCCCTGTGGCTTTTCCACCAGGAGACAAAAAGCCTAAGTTCAGCCGGGTTCTGTTGACCACAGGAAATTGTGATAGAGACCCAAAGGCTAGTCGAGCCTTCTTTCCTGTTGTGCACTCACCGTGCACTGCAACATCTCCCTACATTGTAAAATATGTATTTTATATGCGTGTGTGTGTGTATGTATGTGTATGTATGCATATATATGACTAAAATGTTCCCTCAGGTCTCTAACTGCTGTAAAAAGAGCTGGGCAACAGCACCCCCCCACACTCCAGGCTGCCACTGTTTTGGCTGGGAACCCTGTTCTCCAAACACCATCACTAAGTACACACCTGGGACCTGGCAGAGCTGGCTTCTGCGATTCTGAATGCTAGCGATTTGATGTGTGGACATAATCGCGGCTGATCTAGTTGCTTTATTTTATTTTATTTTTTATTCTTTCACATCAATTTTTGATGCGGTGTTATGGAGACGATGAGATAAATTCACGCGGACCACTGGGTCCTGTGGAGGAAGAGGGACGTCACAGCCACTCTCTCGAGGGCAGAGCGCCCGACCCTGGCCTTGACAGGCTTTTATTGCTTTTTCGTGGCGTACATCACAGAAGGTTCTCATTCATTACACTTAGGTTTGCTTTAGTAACCACTTTTTACAGATGGCAACGGAAAGGATGTTACTGATTCCTGCTCACAGATTAACAAGGAAAAGATGTTGCAAATGCAAGGGAATGATAAGAGTAATTGGTCTGGTTACACTTCAATCCTTGGGAGAGTTAGCACAGACTTCAGGAAGTCACTTTAAAGATAAGCAGTAAGCATTTGCTGCCTCAACTCAGGGTGAGGGCGTTTTAGCAAAAGCAGGTCTCGAAGTGGCCTAGGTACAATGCAGGCCTGGTTTCCCACGGGAAAGCCGATCCATGGGTTTGGCGTCCTGCGGGTCACCACGCACCTGTGGGCTTTCCCACAGGGCTGAGCTACGTTTGCCATTCCACGCGGATAGGCTCCCTATAAATTTTATTTTTAATTATATTCTATTGATTATGCTATTACTGTTGTTCTGATTTTTCTCCCTTTGTCCCCTCCACCCAGCACTCCCCACCCCCTCAGGCAATCCCCCCACCATTGTTCATGTCCACGGGTTGTGCGTGTAAGTTCTTTGGCCACGCCATTTCCTACACTGCACTTCACATCCCCACGGCTATTCTGTAACTACCTATTTGTGCTTCTTAATCCCCTCAACTCTTCACCCATTCTCCCTCTCCCCCCTCCCACCTGGCGAGCAACTTCTTTTTTCTTGCTTTTAAGAGTCTCTCTTTATTTTTAGCCTTTGGCCTTTTAATAATGATGTGTCTTGGAGGGGGCCTCTTTGCATCCATCATAATTGGGACTCTCTGCACTTCCATGTCTATTTCCTTCACCAAATTAGGGAAGTTTTCTTTCACTATTTTTTTCAGATAGATTTCTAATTCCTTGCTCTTTCTCTTCTCCACTGGCACCCCATATGAGGCAAATGTTGAACCACTTAAAGTTGTCCTGGAGGCTGTTTACAACTATCCTCATTTTTTTGGGGGGGGGTTCTTTTTTCTTCTTGTTGTTCTGCGTGGTTGTTTTCCAGTTCCTTATGTTCTAAATCATTGATTTGATTCCGGTTTCATCCATTCTACTGTTGTTTCCCTATACATTGTTCTTTATTTCAATCCGTGAATTCTTCGTTTCTGACTGGATCTTTCTTGTGCTGCTGAGGTCCTCACTAAGTTCCCCGAGCATCTTTATAAATAGTGTTTTCAACTCTGCACCTGCTAGAGTGCTTATCTCCACTTCGTTTAGCTCTTTCTCTGGACTTTTGTTCTGTTCTTTCATTTGGGCCACATTTCTTTGTCTTCTCATTTTGGCAGCCTCCCTGTGTTTGTTTCTATATGAGGTAGAGCTGCTTTGACTCCATGTCTTGGTGATGTGGCCTAATGTAGCAGATGTCCTGTAGGGACCAGTGGCACAGCCTTCCCTATCACCTAAGTGGGGTATTCAAGGTGCACCCTTTGTGTGGGCCTCTTGTAGATGAGCCTTGCTTGCTGTTGGCAGGTCAATGGGAGGGATTTACCCAGGCCAATCAGCTGCAAGGACTGGCTGTGGCCACTGACGACCACCCTCCACCCTTGGTGAAGGATCAGCTGTGCAGGGGCAGGGTGGTGGTGCTCTGATGTGGTCTGTGGCTGTCCACTGGGTGCGCTGGCCCTGGGGTTTTCTGGGTGGTGCAGGCCAGGGTCAGCCCCGACCTGTGTTTTGCCCGGGAGTACCCTGCCTGAGCTGTAAAGCAATATGAGACGGCTGCGACTTGTGCTGGGCTTGGAGATTCCCAGGTGAAGCCAAGCTGTGAGTCTAGGCTGCTGGTTCCGGGCCTGGGGCCCACTGAGGCCAGCTGCTGCTTGTTTGAGAGGATTTAGGAGCCAAGGCCAGGCACTCTTGCGGAAAAGCAGCTTGCATGAGCCAATCAGTTGGGTGGGGTAGAGCCTCTATGGATCTCCAAGGAGGGTCACACAGTATTATCCAGGTCGATGGAGTCTCAGCTATGGCACCAGCCTACCGGCTCTATGGGGGAGAAGGCTCAGCAAACCGACAATGACTTCTACTCGCCCCGATGCCAGACACTTCAGTCTCTCCCTGTGCACCACTTGTGCCCTTCAATCTGCCACCCTGGTGCTGGAGCTCAGAGGGAGTGAGTCTGAGTAGGTGAATCCAGGTGTGGGTTCCCCAAGAGGAACTGCTTAGGGCCCAGCAGCCTCCTCCGCCGACTCAATCCCTGCTGGTTCAGAAGTTGTAGGGACTTATCTCCCTGGCATTGGAATCTGGGGCTGGGGGGTCTGGTGTGGCACTGGGACCCCTCGCTCCTGAGGTATCCCTCCCAAATTTTTATCCATGTGGGTGAGGGACCGGCCTGTACCACATCTGCACCCCTCCTACCAGTCTGGATGGATGTGGTTTGTTTAATTCTGCAGTTGTCAGCCTTCCATTCAACTCGATGCCTGCTGTTCCTGAGTGATGGTTGTTCTATATTTTAGGTGTAATTTCGATGTGGTTGTGTGAAGAGGCAAACCATGTCTGTCTGTGTTGCCATCTTGACTGGAAGCCCTTTATTTTGAAATCTGTTTGTTTAATCCTCATGAGAGGATATGTTTGATTTGAGAGAGAGAGAGGAAGGTAGAGAGAGAGAGAGAGAAAGAAACATCGATGGGAGAAACATCAATAGGTTGTGTCCAAAAACACACCCCAACGTGGATTGAACCCTCAACCTTTTTGGGGTACGGGATGACACTCTAACCAACGGAGCCACCCAGCCAGGGCTGATCTGATTGCTTTCATTGAAAGCTCATCTGTGTAACCTGTTGACATTGAAATGCAGGGGGCCATTCAGGTGAAAATGTTGCTTTCTAATAGTTTTCATGGGTGTTCTCAAAGCGTGAGAAAGATTTATCTTCTGGCGTGGCAGTGACCACAGCCAGGGCCCGACAGAAAGAAATGACCTCGCTTGGGTCGTCTGCTGTCTGCACTTTGACTTCCTCTTCTTGGCCGGGTTTCGTCCAGACATTTCAACAGCTTGACTAAGCCTCATCCCCACGGAGCTGCCAAATTCAGTGGCTGCCAGTATCCCCGGTAGCTTTTTAAATCCACGTGTTGCCAGCACTGTGTTTGAGTCTGGTCTTCCCCTCCGTGGTTAGGATCTTTTTCAAAGGAGAATTATTTTTAATATTACCTCATCATCCTTCATCAGGAAAAAATGTTTCCAGCAAGGCTTCTCTCCTTACAGAGAAGTTGCATTCATGCTGAACCTGGGCTGGGTTTGCCTGTGGATAAAAAGTGGTTTTGGTAATCAACACTACCTCTGATTTTTTAAATTTTTAATTGTGTGGGGCCTGGCAAAACTGTATGAAATAACATGACATGATGACTTGGTGTAAATGGACAGGTTTTTAGCATAATAATCAAGTGCCATTTACTGCAGAGTTAATCTGGTAGTGAATGGTGTGTACCGTATTGCCTGGCCATGAGGTAAAACACGAAATCGCTCCTATAAAAAGAACTGTAATTAATGCCCTTTGCGGAGCCAAACGAGCATTTTTGGAGCGAGCCAGGAGGGGAGATAACTAGAAAAGAGTTAGAGCTGGGCTCTGCTGTCACGGTCCCTGGGGCCAGAGGAGTTTCCTTGGCCAGACTTCTGTTTTTCCATGAGCACTCGCTCCGGGCCAGGGGCCGAGGCTGGGGACAACATGCCCCGTCTACCACACAGGTGATAAGAACGTCACAAAGAGAAAGTTCAGCGGATTCGGTTCTGGCAGTCTTCGCGACTTTGAAAGCACTGTCCTGCTACTTGGTTGTGACTCTGTGGTCTTTAAGGTGAAGAATAGGACACACGTAGATGATTTGAACGCGCTGGGCACCCCGTCGCCGCCGATAGGATACTCCCTACACAAAGTCTGCAGCCACTAGGGCTTCGTGGGCTCCTTTTGCTCCAGTTGCCTACCAGTTAGTGTTCAGAAAGTGTGTATTTTTCTTGCACTAGTGAAATAGCTGGTCCAGAGGTGAATCGGAAGTTTAGTTAACCTGGGCTGTTTGATCAATCATCTATCTATCTGCATTTTCTAAAAGAGAAATGCCTCCTGTATTACCTTGAAATGCCTTCACCCTGGAAACACCTGGTTATTTTTCTGCAAGAGGTGCCTGTTGAGTGACTCTGGGGGCCCTGTGCCCATTCGACCGGCTGATTTTGATGTAGTGTGACCTCACAGATGATCTGGTTCAAATGCCAACATTACCAGCTCCATCGCTGCCTCCACTCCCACATCCAGTCCGCTGGCAAAGTGTGTTGGGCGTGTCTTAGAAATGCGCCTGGAACCTGGCCACTCTTGCCCCTTCCACTGTGAGCACAGTGGTCTAGGTCATCGGTATCTTTTTCCTGCCCGTTGGAATAGTCTTCTGTTCCAGCTCTTTCTGCCCTAGGCTATTCTCCACAGAACAGCTGTGCTCTCCCCAGCCTGAGTCCTCCTCGGTCACTCCTGCCGTGATTCGCCATTTCATTCAGAATAACTTCTCGAAGTTCCAAGCCCCCACACGTGTCCCTTCTCTGTACCCCACCCCTCTTTTGATGTCACCTGCTCACGCTCGCCCATCGTTCACTGGATTTCAGCCACACCGACCTCTGTCCTCTCGGTCAGTCCTCAAACAGGCCACACCTGCTTCCAGCAGGTTCCATCCTTTGCTGTGAATGCCCTGCCCCTGGGCAGGCAGGTGGCTCATTGCCTTCACTTCCTTCAGGTCCCTGCTCAGACGTCAGATAAACCCACTCCAGAACACAGCGTCCTGCCTCCCCGTGTTCCTTACCCTGCTTCGTGCTCGTGTGAGTCATCACCTGTCACAGGACGGATTTACAGATGACTGTTATTATTATTATTATTATTATTGCCTTTTCTACCACGGCAGGGGCCCCAGGAGGGCGGGGCCTTTGCGTCTGGTCCCTCCTCACACTGTGTCTAGCACCTTGGCTAATACTTCTGGAGCGATTGGACGCAACATCTCCTCTGGAGATCTTGAATTATTTTCTTCCTAAAAATACATTTTCCGAATCTTAATTCCATAGCCTTAGCGTTTGAAGTATCAGAGCTGTCCGCTGCTCGCACGTGGCTCCAATCCCTTTGGTAGGGAAGTCAGACCAGTGACAAGACCTAGGAGCAGTAACAGCTACTGTATTTTGCCAAGTCTCAGGAGCACCCACGTGTCTGTGCGCATTCTACACGGGATTATTACACCCATTACTACACCCATGGTATGTAATCATGATACCACGTATAATGCACATCCTTAGTTTTCCCTCAAAAATGTGGGCAAAAATGTGCGCCTTATACATCGCGAAGTATGTGCTCTGTAATGAGCAAGTCTTCCATGCGGGGCTCTTGGGCTTACTAAACCCTTTGCGCTATTATCTCCCGTCATCCTCGCCACAGGCCTAGAGAGAGGCGTTTATCACGGCCGTGGTCTCCTCTTGCAGACGAAGGGACTGATATTTGAGAGAGGTGACAGGACCTGCCGCCAGGTCCCAGTTAATACTCCCTGAGCTGAGATTAGAAATCAAGGTGTGGTCGACTCCTCGGCCTCCTCGCTGTTTCCCCTGCTGCCCGGGAGGGGCTGGAGGCACAGCCTCGCCTCGGGCGGCTCCTGGCCTGGGGTCCTGGGATGTGAATGGGTACGTGTGTTACAGTGTGTACTGTGCACAGCCTCTGCCCTAGGAGTGCAGGTGCGGCCAGGCTGTTCGCCGCTCCGACGCGTCCCCAGGGCCACTGCCCCCCGGGTGGGGACTTGGACACAGTTCGCTCCGCGCACAGGCGGTCGAAACCCCGGGGTGAGAGAGGATGGGATCCCAGCACTGTGACGCCGAGGAAAGGGGCCGTCAGTGGGGACATTTAAATACAGGTGAACAAAAAACAACTTGTGCAAAAGCGGGAGGACCCCGGCCCCTAGTGGGAGGCACGTTGGCCCAAAGGCTGGGGCGGGTGGGGAATAACGATGCCCCCTGCACCGCCAGGCCGGACAGCAGCGGCGATGTGCTGGGAGGAGGGCTGCCCGGCTCCAGGGTAAGGCTGCCGGGTTCCCCCTGCTCTGCAGGGCGCTGCGGGGCAGGCCAGCGGGTACCACCCGAGAGTCTGCCCGGGGCTGGGGGAGGGGGAGGGAGGAAGGGGGCGTGGCTGGCGGAGCGGTGGGCGTGGCCGGAGGATGCCCCGCCCTCTCCTCGGGGATGCCGGGATGTTTACACTCCTGACAGCAGCGTCCACCCGAGGAGGAGCAGCAGTTGCGGGAGGATGGGCTGCTGCTAGGCTCGCGCTCGGGAAGTGCGGGGCCGCGAGCGGGTGGGAGGCCGCGCCTGCAGCGTCTGCAGGGGCAGCGTGGCGCGAGGTGGCGTTCGGCTCAGGCCCCGCGGCCACAGTCCTCGGCCTCGCGGGCCTTTCCGCGGCGCCCCCTGGCCGGGCCGCCTGCCCGCCAGCCCCAGGCCCCTCTCGGGCGGGAGAACTGACGACTCCCTGGTGAGTTCCTGGGGCGCTGTTGTGGGGCGCGAGCGCGGGCGGATGGGGACGGCGAGTCCAGGCCGCGCTGGTGCCCTCCGTGCCCGCAGCCTGGAGGCCGGGCGGGGCGCGCCACGCTCAGGCCAGGGACTTGGTCCCGCTCGTGGGTGGGCACCGGCGGAGGCTTTGCGCCTGGCTCCGGGGCCGGCCGCGGTGGCCGCGGTAACTAAGAAACTGCGCGCCCACGGCGGCGGCGGCGGCGGCGGCGGCAACAGGTCTTCAGTTTCAGGACCCGAGGAACTTGGGTGAAGTCCCGCCTCCCGGCGAGTGCTGATTGGCTGCTCCTGTTATTTTTCCGTCGCTGATTGGTTAGGCCCAGCTGTCAGGATTCCGCCGCAGCCAGACTTGGCAGAGTGAAGTTCAGTGGCAGAGGGTGGCTGGTGGGACTCCCCAGTGGCTGCGCGGGATGCCCGGTCTGCTGGACAGTGAGTTTCGTGGGACTCCGTTAGAGCGAGGAATGCCAGAGTCAGGGTTGGCAGGGCCCTAGCCAACCTGGGTAGTGATGGTGGCAGTGAGAAAGGAAACTGAAAATAGAGGCCAAAGTCAGAGAGAGACGAAGGGGAGCCCGAAGTAAAGGGGAGAAAAGTGGAAGGATCACGCTGCCCAGGACGGTGCCAGGAAGAGAATGCAGCCCTGAGGATGCTGCGGCGAGGTCGCCCCTTCCCTGTACTCTGTAGGCGTCGGGACACGAGGTATCCAACAAATGAACCGTGTCCTCACATCGCCGTCGTCCTTGTTAGGGACACATACTAACGATATACTTATTTTACAATCAGATGTGCCCCCACCCACCTTTGAGCAATAGTGGTGACGGAACTGAAAGTCAGAAATGTGTTACAGAAAGGAAATGATTTTCCCGCTCCTTTGAGACTAGTGATCCTCAGGGTGCAGTTGGGGAAAAAAAAAGTCAGATGCCCCTCGTTTGTAGAGCATTGCGTATCCGTCCTAATTACAACCGCTGTTTCTAATGCCGCCTCCGAGGAATTCCGAGTTTCCAGAAATGGGCGCACTCCGCGCAGGCGACAGCGGCGTGTCCTCAGGTTGTGCGGAACGTGTGTGTGTCCATCGGTCTGTGCGGGAGCTTGAGCTGCTGCCGGGGGTGGGGTGGGGGCTGTCGAAGAGCGGCACAGGACTTCGACTCAGAACGTGTGTGGTGCGTTGGGGATGAGCGGATAAACCTGGCAGCGGGGAGTCGTTAACGAGAGGCCCGGAGCCCTGTAATGCCTTGGGCAACTCCTGATGAATGGACGCTCGGTGTTCGTGCCGCCACAGTGGTGAAGGCCGGTGCACGGAAGACAGTTAACGTGAAACTGAAGTTCTTTCATTTGCTGGGGAAGGAACCGTCTGCGGGCCTCGGGTAGATCCGGGCCACACGGGTTTGCTGCTGAGACCGCAGCATCCTCTGGCCCTGGCCCGGGAGCTGGCTGGGGTCGGGGAGAGGAGGTGGCGCTTAAAAACTTTGCCTCCAGGAGGAGTCAAAGTGCAGAAACCGCGGGGACGGTGGGAGACGGGCCTGCGATGTAAAAGGGCGAAGGACCCTGCTCTGTGTGTGCGGGAGGGCGGGGTGCGGGGCGCTGGTTGATTGCTTGCGGGCTGGGGAAGCCCCGGCAGCCAGCCAGGTGCTGGCCTGCGCTTTCGCCCTCGCAGCACTGACGGCCTCCGCAGCCAATGAGTGGCGAGGACGGAGGGTTCCCGCTGGGGGGCGGTACTTCCGGGCCGAGCTGGGCCGGAGAGAGCGCGAGTTCCCGCGGGAGGGAAGTCTGCGGGCGGCGGGGCGCCGTGCAGTGGGCGCGGGCCGCCCAAGGCCTACAGAGGTTAACGTGCGCACCAGGGCGAGGAGGCTCTGGCGTCCTCGCCCCCGCGGCACGCACGTCGCATCCCGCAGGGTGGCTGCACCTCCGGGTGCACGGGAAACCGGGCTGGTCGGCCAACTCCACGTGGCCCCTAGGGCCGGCCCGGTTTTTCCCTCGAGTCATCCTGCAGGGTCAGATCCGAATCGTTAGGCGCTTCCACAGTGACCTGGGCACCTTCCCACGGTTAAAACAACCCGAGCGCAGACAGATCCGTTCTGCGATCGGGGTTCCCAGTCCCGCTGACGGGGCCCTGGTGCGCGAGCCCCGGCGCTCGCACCCGGTGGGGGTGGGGAGGGGCCGGGAGGTCGGCAGGTCGGCGTAGCAGAGGCGGGGACCCGTCCTACCCTCCGTGGGCAGTTTGGGGCTCTGATTTATGCCAAACAGTTCACTATTCTTAATTATGGTGTATTTACTGTTTTTTTTCTCCACTTAAATATGTGGTTTGAGATAGCATTAGAGATGTTTACAATGTATCTAGAACTAAACACTGTTTTCCTAGGAACCAGATCTGATGTTTCAAAATGTATCTATATGGTATTAGTAATGTAGCCACTGCCATTCAGCGCATCTGAAGAGTGATTATTTAATGCAGTTTCAGAGAAGTTGCTTAATTAGATAATATGTTGCAGAATTCCTTTCAGGTTTTGTTTCCTTTGATTAAAAAAAATAGGTTTTGGTATTTTAAAAATGTGCAGTGTCGCTGTGGCTGCACAAAGCTGTCATTCCTGGTGTCATGAAAATTAAAATATTTGTCCCTGCAAGTATTTGCTTAAGTTTAATGTGGTAGGTATTTTAATACACTACATATAAAACATGATAACAAATTTATTCTGATGCTTGAGGGTGTCTCAGAAATGACGTGTATGATTACTTTATCAGAAATTCATCAGCATTTCTATAAATATATAACAAGAGTTTCAATGAATGTTGCTGCATACTTCTAAGTGTTTCAGTTTAATTCCCTCTCCCTTAGTTTTATAGGGCACGTGTGAACAACATTATATAATTGGAATCAAATATATTTTATGTGCAGATAGTTGAGAGTGTTTAAACTTACACATAAATGTAGGACCATCTGCTCAGAGCTATGAAACTTCTAAATTGCTGACTCCTTTTTTGGTGATTAATAGTTGGATTATTCTTACGTGTTATATATTTTCAAGTATTTTTTATTCCAAAGAGAATACTTAGTGTTTTCCATGGTTTTCAGTCGCAGAGGGAAGAGGAGGGCAGGTGTCATGAAGCATCCTCAGTTTTGAGCAGGGTGACTTCTGCTTTCAACCTGTTGTGCTGCACACATTTTTATAATGCGCTTATATACTAAGGTATTTTGTAATACTTACACACAGAGGTCATCAGGATAGTGTATAAATGAACAGAATGGATTTAATTGGTCTATAAAATTTAGAAATATATGTGTTTTCTGTTACTTAATGGAAATAAGTCTTTCTGTCATTCTCTGCCACGGGGCTTCTGTTGATAGTTTAAGTAAGTGGTGTAGGGCAAGTTTTCACCGCAGGCTGCTTTCATGTGGAGTGGAGGTGTCCACATTCCTTTCAAAAGGGTCGGATGACGAGTAATCTGGCCTGTGAGCAGTGTGGTCTCTCTCCTAGCTGCTGCATTGTAGCTGGGGACAGTGTGCAAACAGATGGGTGTCGCTGTGTTCTGCCAGAACTTTCCCTACACAGAGAGGCTGGAGGGCCAGCCCTGATCTGGACTGTGACACCGAAGATCAAATATGACTCTGGGTCACTGACACCGGGATTGGTGCTTTGTAGCCCGTTCTGTCCCTCCGGCCCTCGGACAGCCTCTCCGTCCTCTCTGATCCCCTCAGAAGAGTGCACAGTCATTCATCCCCAAGTTCTGTGTTTTATCCCAGAGATTTTGCAAATGTAGGAACCTTCTAGACCGATCCACCTCATGAGCACTTCCTGTCCTTCTTTGC
Organism: Micronycteris hirsuta; assembly: GCA_004026765.1. Taxonomy (NCBI): domain Eukaryota; kingdom Metazoa; phylum Chordata; class Mammalia; order Chiroptera; family Phyllostomidae; genus Micronycteris; species Micronycteris hirsuta. The sequence continues at coordinate 44,040 of PVJI01003982.1, forward strand.
CGCTGGGGAATCAGCCCCACGCTCGTCCTTTGACACGGAATGAAGGCACTCCCTCCCCCCGCTCCTCACTGCACCAGCGTGGACCCTGGGGTCCGATGTCCGCTTTCCTGTGGCTGACCACGAGCACCCCAACCTCAGTGCATGTTGGCATGTTTCCTTCGTGGTTGTGGCTTTCAGCCATCTGCGTAACTGCCTTGCTTTCAGGGGGAATGTCTGGCCTGAGCAAGGGGTGGGCAGGTTTTTTCTTTTTTTAAAACAAGTGACTTACTCTTTCGTAAACGACCCTTTTCCACTGAAGTGAAAAAAGACTGTGAAGGGCCCCAGTTCGCAGGGAGGGCCTTGAGTCGGGCGCACACCCGTCCTCTGCTCTTCTGACCCCGTGGCCCACCCCTGCCCTTTCCGTGTGTCCCCTATTTGTCTCCTGCTCCTTTGTTCCGACCGCGGTCTCTCAGCTCAGGTGAGGTCGCTTTGAGGAGGAGAAGTGGAAGCATCTCTGAAAGTGTGGCGGGAGGCTCTGCCAGTGTCAGTTTCGCGTCCCCCGTTTCTCTATTCTTAGGCCTTGGGGACGTTTCTCATGATGTCCCGCCCTGCGGTGCCTCGGCCAGGGCCCGGCTTTGTCTGCGGGGCCCCTGCGCCTTTCCCCTTTGCTGAGCGATCTCCACATTCATGAGTGAACGTTTGAGTTAGTGTTTTGATGATTTTTTTGGTGGGATTACAGGGAGCGGCAGTCATCCTTAGTTCCTCGGGTCGAAGAAGAACCACAGAGGTTTGGGGGTGTTATATTTCAGACAACCAGAAATGGGAGTTGCAAAAGGACCCTTAAATACTGATTACAAAATGGCAGGATTAAAAATATTCTTTCTGGTGTGCTTGTAATTCTGTTTGTTGTGAAAATATTTTCCTCATAGCCTCCTATTTACCTGGAAAATTGCTCTTATTTTTGTTATGGTTGTAACCATGACAAGGCCATACAGTCTTTATTACATTATCCTTTGGAAAATAAATAGATATGCTTATTAAAAATTGTTATACTTCTGAAATGTAAGGCATTGCAAATCTTCTATTGCCTTTTTTGTTGTTGTTTTTTGAGAGAAAGGGAGGCAGGGAAAGAGAGGGGAGAACATCAGTATGATGGAGGAACATCGGTCGGTTGCCTCTTGTACGTACCTGGACCAGGACCGAACCTCCAGCCCAGGCCTGTGCTCCGACCCGGAGTCTAACCGGTGACCTGTCACTTTGCGCGATGACGCCCAGCGGAGTCACACGGGTCAGGGCTTCCCTTGTCTGTCACGTCTAACCGCTGGGCCCAATTTTAAAGTGATGCGGTAGGTTTGCAGACAGCCATGAACACCCAGAAGACACCCAGAACTGGACGGCAGATCATTTATTTGAGACAAATAGCATGTCCTTATTCCAAACAGCCGATTTCTGGGCACGAACCATTATTCACCAAACACAGGTACATGGAAAGATGTTTATTGTGCAAGGAGAATGCTTGCTGGTGGGCGGACTTTATGGAGAGGAATCCATGTTCTCGATAGGAGGCATGTGTTCTCTTTCTCCAGTTCTCCTGGATCGGCAGAGCCCCGCTCTGTCCCCAGGGCTGCTCACGGCAGACCTGCCGATGGAGCGATGGTGCCGTGGCTCCGAGGCCACACTGGGGCTGCGATTCGAGCCAGCAGATACTCGAGTGCCTGGCAGTCCAGGGCTGACCCATTTTTGTTGCCTCCAAGATGAGTCCCGTTGGTGCGCTGCCCCACCCTCACTGTGAAATAGGACCGGAGCAGGAGCAGGGTGGCCGTGCTGGGTTGGACCCCTCATTAGAGGCGGCAGAGAGGTTGGGAAAGGCCAGAGCGGTCATGGGTGACCACAGGCTTGTCCGGTCGGTTTTTCACAAGCGCACATTTCGTGATGTTGGGCACCCTGATACGTAGGAGCCAGCCTTCGTGCGGTTCTCACTTTGGCCCATTGGATGTGACTTGCGTGACCCGTGGCATCTTGCATGTGAGCCCGAAGTGTTTGGCAAGCCCCCGGCCAGCTCCTCCTCTGATTCGTTCTCCTCTTGGACTCAGGGAGGACAGCTGGACTGTTTTCTCTACCTTGGTAGCCATGCCTCTCTCTCAAAATGAAAAGCTGGTTCTCACTTATGATATGTGTTCCCTGTTTCAGTGAAAATTCGAGCTTACGACACAGAATGATTAGTGGTTAATGAAATCAGTCCTAAACAATGTATTCCATGAGTCCTTGAAACAGTTCTCTTGCTTGTACCTTGAAAGTAATTTTTGCAAAATTTGTATAGCTGTTTGAGAACATACGGGTGAGCTGTTTGCCTCTGTCAAGCGAGGCTGTCTTTTCGAAGCGTGCGTCCTGTTCTCGGTTTCCCGGAGCACCGCCCTCAGAGCAGCCATGTGGGAGACTCAGATCTGGAGGGGCGCATCGGGGACCTGCGCCCCCAGACGGCATCCGTCCGTAGACTCGGAGCCGCTGGTCTGTGACGGGACCCACAAAAACAATAAGCGGTGCAGGTGTTGCCCAGGCCACACTAAAAAATGCCACGTGGTCTTTAAAAGTACATGTATTCTAATGTAAAACATTATGGGTGTATTTACAATGTCCGTTCCTGCTACTACAGCACTTCTGCCCGGGACGTGCGGCCTTTCCAGGAGTTCAGGCCTGAGAGTCCACCTCTTCCACCGCTGGTCTGCAGCACCGAGTGCTGGCTGGCTGGCCCTGAAAGTCACTGTTATGACAGTTAAAATAAGGTTGATAAGGAAGTATAAATGTTTTACAAGTAACCATTGAGTAATAACAGAAGAATCCCACTTCGAACGTGTGAAAGAAAAGAGCCCGGCTAAGTGTTAGTTTTAGTTGCAGCCCGACTACACGGCCCTGTCGGTGCCCCGCGTACACGGGGTGCTTTTTCGTCGCTCCTGGCACCTCTGCGGGCGCTTGCAGCCGGCGGGAAAGCTCACCCCTTCCCGCACCCCTGGGCGGTTGGCAGTCCCTGTCCCCTGAGGTGTGCCTGTGGCTCCCGGGCCTGGCGGCACCGGCTTTTCCGTCCTGCGTACCCGGCTGTGTGGACGCGTTCAGGAACATCAGGGTGAGTGACCGGCTCCTTTTGCACAACTGCCCTCTTTCCATCGGCAGCAGGTGCGGGCACCTGGGCCCCTTCTGCCCGTCCCCTCGGCAGCAGGCGCCGGCCTTTGTGTGCGGTTAGGCTTGCTTTCCGGGAGGCTTACCTGGTGGTTTCAGAACTACTTTCTGCCGGTGGGTGGTTTTTTTTTTTTTAACTTTTTCATTAATTTGGAGTTTTATGATGATATGCTCACACAAAGAAATACTTGGAAAAGAAGGTGGTACAGCCCTGGATGAATCCCAGGTTTATTTTTATATCTTTTCAAGTGTCAAGCACAGGGTCTGTGACATAGCGTGAGCTGAATGGACCCCAGTGGGACTCAGCTTGAGAGGTGTGTCTGGCCGCGGCAAGGGCAGTGCTGGGGTGCTGAATGGGCAGCCTGGGCCGGAGGGTGGGCTACGGGCGCCGAGCGAGCAAACGTGGGGACCCCTGTCTCCCGGCTGTGGGCCCTGACAAGGCCTTGTTTGTTCGTAAGCTGGGTTGTCGTCCCCCGAAGGGCAGTGTTTCCGCAGTGAGACATGCAGGCCCATTTTCTTCTGTGTGAACTCGGGGGGGTATTGGCATGAGCTGCTCCAAAGATGACTCAGGTAACCAACCGCTAGGCCTTTGAGGCGCAGGTCCGTCGCAGGCCCAGGTCGGCTTTCTCTGGACTGGGAGGGCACTTGACCCTGAATGCAGAGCAGGCGTGGAGCACCGACCCCAGGGGGCTCCCCGCAGCTGCGAGGGGAATGGTGCAGGGTGCCACGCTCCTCCTTCCCCGTTGGGCCCTTGTTCTCCCCACTCTCCTGCCGGGTCCCACCAATTGTAGGCTTAAGAAAGAAGTTTGGGGGTTGCTGGTAGGTAGCGGAAAGCGAGTAAGCCGTCTGAACGAAGATCTAGCTTTGTGCTTCTAGAAGCAGCACAGTTCTCAGGGATTGCAGAGTATGGGATTACGGAAGTGACCACCCACGGCGCCGGTTTGCCGCTCACCCGTTCCTCATGGATCCGCATTCACCTTGGCCCTGACCCGCCTTTCCCGGTGCGTTTCTTTGCACTCCCCTGTGTTTTGGTCACGTCTGACCAAGGGCCGTGGTCGTGCCCTTTCTGGCTTCCCTGGTTTATCTTTGTGCTTTTCCACCGCTTGCAAGGCCTGTTTTCTGCAGTTCGACTGCTCAATCTCAGTGTGTTAAAATCATCCTCATTCTTCAAGGTTCTGCTCAAATAGTGCCCAGAAAGTATAGGGAAGTTTTTCTTTGGCTTCCTTAGGCCTTGAGGATGGCTGAGCCTGCCCATAGCTGTGCTTGAATCAGCCTCCGTCCTGGAATATGAGCTTCTGGAAGGTGTGAATCATGCCCTGCACATCTTGTGTTTCCTCTAAGGCCATTCTTGTCAGAACTGGCTATTCCTGGGCTGGCAGATGACCGCCTCCCAGTGATGTGGGGCAGAAGGTCGGGCAGCTCTCAGCAGTGAGAGAATGTCCAGGACAATTGAGCAATTGGTTTCAGGGAAGTCTGGGATGAATGCCAGGTGCATGTCCCTGCAAGGCCCAAGGAAGAACATGGAACGAGGGAGGTCTCCCGTGTGACAGCGATAAAGGTCTGATCTGCAGGTGGTCACTGCCGGGACACTCGGAGACCTAGTGGCAGAGTCTGGGCTTGGTGTCTGAACTGCAGGCTCTGAAAGATCTGAGTACGGTGACGTGGGGACCAGGACCAGGGAAGACGGGGTGGCAGACGGAGGTGGGGGGGGCCAGGGAGGAGGGTGGAGTCCATGTAGAGACGAGTGTGGTGATTAGTTAGAGGCTTGACCCGCAGGAACACGGAGCTGAGTTCTTGGAATTCCGATGGGAGGATGAACGAGGATGGGCCATCAGATAAGATGGTTTGAAGCTGACTTACTCAGCTCTGCTGTAAGTAGCCTTTCCGTCTCCTTCCTCACAGGCCGGCCCACCCCAGTTCAGGTCCCTCGCCTGGCTTTCCGCAGAAGAGCAGCAGCCTCTCTGCCCACAGAAGGTGTTTACTGTATACATTTGCCAAATTAATACCATTCGGATGCTCCAACATTCCCCTCATGAGAAAACAGCAAACTGACTTTCACGAGGAAATGACTAGCTTAATACTGAAATTATTCCTTTTTTTAAAGTGTTTTTTATTGATTATGCTATTACAGTTTTCCCAATTTCCCCCCAAATTATTCCCTTAAGAAAAAGCACTTCCTTGTGAATTGAGGGAGGATTATTGATTGGTTTGCGGCCATCAGATGCCGACACAGAATATAGGTGTTTCACTTCCAGACAGAAGGATTTTATGTAGCATCTTTTCATAGTTTCAGTTGCTGGAAGTTTGAAAGACAAGTTACAACGTCTATAATTGTCTTTAAAAACAAATTACTTACAAAGGGTCTGTACCAGATGGACCCAAGGTACAGTGACTGGTCATGGATTGATGAAGAAGCTCATAGGACGTCCCCCTGGTATGGGCCAGAGGCTGCATCACGGAGGCCCCGAGTGCTGGGAAGGACTGACCCCCGCCTGTCCTGTGAGAGGCTTGCCGGAGTTACTTGCACCTTCATGGTTTTTAAATTTTGACTTTAATAGCAACATAAGCTGTAGTGCCTTGGTAGCTCTTCAACTGGTCCCTAGTTAATGGCAGATCAGGAGCAGCATCAAAATGGAACCAGGATTTAGTATTGTTACTACCGGGGACTCAGGGAGGCTGGTTAAAACGGACTAAGATACATGTTGCTCCTGCGTTGTATGGAGGGATGACGTGTGGACCTGAAACTTAGGACTTCAGCTCTGCTGTGGTATGGTTTAAAATGACCAAGAAAAAGGGCCACTTCGTTTGTTACGAAGAGTCACCTGGAGTAGCTTCTTCCCCACCCAGCCCCCCCTTTAAGAGCCACTGAGTGGATTGTATGTATGTGCGTGTCTGCGTTCATTCCTCTGTCTGTGCGTCTTTGAAAAGAACACGCCGACACCTTCTGCCTGCTCCTGGGAGGCTCTTTCTTACTGAAAATCCTTCCGCTGTTGCCTTCGGGAGGTTTCCCCAGACGGGCCCCGCGTGGTCTTCCTCCTCCACGGGCAGCCCTGGCGTCCCGTGCCTTCGTCAGGGGGTCTGCCCCCCTCTGCCAGCTTCGCCCCCGCACGTGCTCACAGGCCCCTTCTGTGTCTTCCTTGCAAGGCCTCCCCTGCCCCGGTGGCCTGCTGAGGCACCCTGCCTGTCCGCTCTGGGGTGACAGACCTGGTTCTGGAGTCTGTCACAGTCCTGGCATCCTGACGCTGTAAAAGCCTCTTTCTTCGTCTCCCCATGAACCAGGGCCGAGTCCTCTTCGTGCTCCGGCAGCGGGGACAGACACGCTGGGTGTGCCCCAACAGGCTGACCAAACAGGCGGAGTGGAGAAGGGGGCACAGGACCCAGACCCCAGTTCAGAAGGGTCTCCAGTGCCCGCGCCTTTCCTCCCAGACCCGCCACCCCCGCCTTGGACACCCACTGGCTCCCACTGAAATGGGGCGAAATAAAGAAATGAGCAGTTCGGCACTCCTGCAGGGTCCTGGGCCGTTTTCTTTGTGCCACGGGCTTTGCTACCTCCCCGAAGGCGGGCGTGGGTGGCCCCCACTGAGCACGAGCGGGAAGGCTGCCCTTCCGTGGGGCTGCTGTCCAACGTGTGGGCGGTCGTGACTCCGCCGTCTTCCACCAGCCGCCAGAGCGGGCGTTGGAGGCCTTCTCCCGTCTCTGTCCGAGGGGCGCTTGCCGCTGGCCTGGGGGTGTCACCGGTGCTGAGACCATCGAAATGGCACAGACTCCTACGGGCGGGAGAGGGAAGGTGGGAGTTGACATGCTCTTAAGACCTATGCGAATACAGGTCTTGCCTCATTTATACCTAAAGCTGTCACGGTGCCTGCTGCTGAAGAGCAGAGGGCTGCTAACCAGGTCAGCGGGGACTTCAGAGGCTGCTGGGTGAGCAGAGAGTGTAGGGTAAGTGCCTCCATGCTCATCAAGTGGGCATTCGGCAGAGCTGGCCGAGCAGAGACTGAGCAGCGGTTCCTTGGTGGGGTGGGTGGCCCTCCTGGGCGGTGCGGGACGCATGGTGACGCCGTCCCTCAGGCAGGTGGTCATCTGGAGCCTGAGCTCAGCAGACGAGCCTGGTCTCCCAGGAGCAGCGCTCTGGTGCCTCTGCAGAGGGGGCGACGCTGCTGGGAGGTGGCCGGCGGGTCTGTCCCGGGGGAGTGTGTCCAGGCTCCAGTGCTCTCTGTGTGCGGTTGCTGCCTGGCTTCACCCGCAGAGTGATGTGGAAGCTGCTTTCTTGTGAAAACCGAAAGGACGCCGCGGACGCGGTTTGCACATCTGCACTGGCAAAGCCTCTCAGTTAGTGCTGGCTTTCCAGACTTCTCGTTAGAGGACTGCACTTTCGCAGGTTTAGGAAGTTCCTGGAAACAAAGTTGGAGTAGATTCGATTATGTAACTCTGTTTTAGTGTCTGTAAGACTACAATCGCCATCAACTAGATTTTCAATGTTTTTTGTGACTCTTTTCAAGTCTCTCACATAAAATCCTAGGTAGCTTCGTCGGCATGGCGTCAGGTTTGTCTTTCCTACTATTAACGTAGAATAATAATCCTTGTTCTCTGGGTAGTGTCTCCAGGACGTGGTAGCCTCACATGGTCGGTGCGCCCGAGCAAAGCCATTTGTCCCAGCACGCGCGTGTCTGCGTGTGTAAAGGGCAGGGTGTGTGGCCGGTCTGCACTCGGCGGGACGCAGCCGCCCAGGGTGAGCGACGCGGTTCGGTGAGCGCTTGCTCGGCAGCCGCCTCGGTGAGCTGTGCGCCCTGCGTTCCATCGCCGGGTCAGCCCTGCAGCGTCAGGAATGTCACAGCAATGGAACTTAGTTTGTCAGGAGGCAGATTTTAAAACATAAAATGTAATTGTGATCTAGCTTGTAAGTAAGTACATTGAAAACTCTTTTTTTAAAAAGAAGATTTTATTTATTTATTTTTAGAGAGGGGGAGGGAGGGAGAAAGAGAGGGAGAGAAACATCCATGTGTGGTTGCCTGTCGAGCACTCCCAGCTGTGGACCTGGCCTGCAACCCAGGAATGTGGCCTGACCGGGAATCGAACTGGCGACCTCTCGGTTTGCAGGAAGACGCTCATTCCACTGAGCCACACCAGCCAGGGCGAAAACTACCTTTATTAAAAGCTGGGACAGTTATGGGTGACTAGGAGTCAGTCAGTGGCTTTCACATACTTGTTTTTCTCCTTCCTTTCTTAATTTTCTCATAATTCCAATTTACATTGGAAATCTGTGCACCGTAAACAAGAGAGCAGGTGAGCTCAGAGATTCAATTATTACTGCTCTTTCTTTGTTGGAGGGGGAGGGGGAGCAGAAGGAGGGAGGAGGCAGTGATTTCAGCAGAATGAAGGTGACCGTTAGAGTTGCTGTGTTCACCTTACGTCCCCCTCACCGAATTACCCGCTGAGTAGAAAGGTCGAATGACCGGCTCAGATCCGCAGCCCGTCGGGAGGGCCCGGCCGAGGCTCAGCGGAGGCTCTCCGGCTGGGCCTCCGCTCCTCGTCCAGTTTCCAGCAGCTTCCAGGGGATGATGGATGGGCAGGAGGTCCTTTCCCACTGCTGGTGGCTCCCTGTGCAGTGTGCCACGAACAGAAAATGGGCCGGGAAGTTCCGCAGGGGTCAGCGTGTAGCGCCCACGGCAGAGCAGGCGCGCACAGCAGGTGAACGGACCACTTTCTGTACGGATGAAATGTTGAGCCGTGTGTTAATTCAGCCGGGCCTGTTAGATTTTTTTCCTGGTTTTATTTAAATGAGAAGTGTCTTTTTCTGATGATTTTTTTTTTTTTTTGGTTCGTAAGTACTCTTGTTACAGACTGGAGGCTGTTAAACAAATGACCTTACACTAAATAATTCATACTAACGAAAGCATTTCCAAGTACCAGCCTGTATTCCACGGGGCCTCATCAGCTTGGCTACGATAGGATCCACTATGAATTATTTAGCACAAGGAATTCAGGAGAATGTTTTTATAATCGGGTTTGGACCATGGCCCAGGCTGTTTATTCTTAGCTCTTTGTATACGTCCACCTTTGCTGTGGGTGGTTCCGGGTTGGCTGCCCCGATTCTTCCAGTTTTATAACGAATGGTTGGCCCGGAGCGAGGTGGCCCCGGCAGACTGTGTTCGGTAAGACAGCACCACTGGGTCAGAGGCTCACGGACCGAAGCGGCCTGGCCTGTGGAGGAACGGTAATGGTTCACCAAGGCCAGAGCACGCGGTTTATGAGGGAGACGTGCAGGCAGGCCAGGAGGCGGACTAAGAAAAGTACGTTTCATTCATGGAAGGGTTTTAAGCAGAAGTGTGTTACGATTAGATTTTCATTTTCAATAGGTGATTTGGTGAGTGTATAGAGTGGGAATTAAGTTACTGGAGTCACGAAGAGCAGCTGATGGGTTACAGTGGCAGCAAGAATCCAGAGGGTCTGGGATAAGGCGGTAGAATGAATCGTTGGTGACTTCTATGGCCGCGAGGGAGTGAAAGGGATTGTGACCTAGGAATTCTCTGGGACGCCCCAGTGATGGTGCTGCTCACTAAGGAAGGGCGGTGGGGCTGTTAAGAGCTGACCCTCACAGTTCTCATCCCTTTTCTTTCCCTCTTTCCTTTTCACTGTGTCCATCTGAGAAGATGGATGAAGGCCGAACCTGTCGTGGTGACCATCTCACTGCCCTTGTGGAGCAGACTGCCACGCCATGCGCCGTAAACTCACACTGTGGTGTGTGCCAGTTGTTTCTGAATAAAATGAGGGGAAAGGATTGTCCTGGCCCGAAGTCCGTCTTGGTGGAACGAGCTTCCTGGATGGACTCCTGCAATGGCCAGAGGGTCCCTGCGGGGAATCCAGCCCCGGGCCGGAGGCTGGGTCCGGGCTCTGCAGGCTGTGGTCAGGCCTCAGGCTCAGCCCGTTTTCTATGGTCTCCAGGATGCCTCCCCACCCCTGAAACCGAGGCCGCGAGCTGTGGCTTTGCAGGGCTGGAGGACGTTTTGTTCATGTGCAGATTTGTGCAGTCTTTGCACTTCCGGGAAGAGGTTGCAGTTACACAGGCCTTGGCATGCGCACGTGTGTGTGTGTGAGCACACGGAAGTAGGCTGGACTTGATACTGCTTTACAGGCGTCAGAAAATCTGGGTGTTGTTTTCTCCTGGTGTCATCTTGGGAACGTCACACAGCTGCTCTTTCGAGTTTTCTCTCCTGTAACGTGGAAGCGACTCCCCACTCGGCCCACTGTGCTGTTTTGAGAAGATTCCTGGAGGAACTTTTTCAGATGTTAGTGAAGCATGTCCGTATCGTGTTGCCGGAAGAGTGCATATAAACATGAACTTCGGAAACCCTGAAAATCGCGGCAACGGGGAACCCTGCAGGCCTCCCCACTTTTTTCTTTGGGGTTTACAGTTTGGAATGAAGCGCACGGTTTGAACTAACACAGCACTGAAATCCTTTTCATCACAGAGAGAAAATGAACCAGTGACGCAGCTGCTTGTAATTCATAGTCAGCTTGTGTGTTGCTGCCACTTCGCTGAAGTCATTTATTCGGGGTGTGCACCGAAGCTCGTGGTTTTAACTACGTAGCTGAATGGCAATGCGAGGAACGAGGACCGAACGAGGTCCCTGTGTTCATCTGCTGGAGGAACTCAGGCTTTTCCTCCCCGCCCGGTGGTAGCGGGGGAGGGGGGCGCCGAGAAGGGAGGGGGTCCTGAGTTCGCTTTTGCTCGGTGGTGAAGACATTGTTTTCATTGTTACTTAACGCAGTTCCTCCCTTTGGACATAGAATATATATATTTTTTGCTGATAATTATGAGCCGGTAATAATTTTTGATAATTATCATCATCTGTCAAATGGTTGTGGCTTTTGCTCATTGAAGAGTTGCCACGAGAACCCACATGGAGTATTTTCGATCAGAGGATGTTAGTTTTTCTTTGAGAAAACAAATTTGCAGGCTTGCTAAATAAATTAATGTTTGCATAGTCATTTACTAAAAATAAAGGTGTGAACAAGTAACGGCGGGTAATCACACGTTTTCCAGTGCTGATCTATAGTGGGGAGACTGTGAGAAGCGCTCCGTGAGCCGATGCTCTGGGGTGCCTCTCTCACGACGTGATGCCCGAGACACGTCTGTCTGGGGAGGGTGAGCAGGGGACGGACGGGCCGGGCAGCTGAGGGTGTCGCCTCCTCTGTGGTGTCCCCACTGACTTTGGACACAGGGCAGTGCCCGTGCCACTTTGATGAGACAAATACTGTAAATCGGAGCCTTACAGTGTCGCACCATCTTTAAATAGTAAAGAAAACAAACCCAGCAGCGTGGGCTTGGTTTTTGGTGCGGTCAGCTGTGTACTTGGCGTGTCGTTCTGAGCAGTGACGGAGGGTGTCCTTAGCCATGTGAGGAAGGCCTTCCGTGCCTCCAGAGCCTCTGTGTCACCGCATGCTCAGGGTTGGGGGGAGGGCCGTTGTGGTAGCTGAAATTAGGAATTCTACAGCTCAAAAATGGACCAGTTTGGCAAAAGTGATAGAACACGAGGCTCTGACTTATCCTCTTTACAGCTGCCAAAGTGGGGCCTGTGAAATGAAAAACTGACCCCATGGCTCCCCGTCGGAGGAGCGGCCTTCAGGGGCCTGAAACCCGAGACGGTTCCCGATTTTCTGTGGCTGTTTGGCTGCAGGTGCTTCTGGAGACTTCTTCACTAGGCGATGAGCTCTTCACTAGGCGATGATGAGGGAAGGGTGCATTGCTGTGCCTCTCTTTATCCTCAGTCTCTGCCTGCCTCAGAGAAGGAATTCGGTGCCTTTGCGAAATGCACGGGGCCTGCCATCCAGGCCAAGGAACGTGGACTTTATCCTGAAGACAGCGGAGAACAAGGAGAAGTTCCTACAGAAAAGAACGACGTGGTGAAAGGTACTTGAGGATGACTGGCTTGGTGGCAGCGAACCGGTTGCTATCGCGCTGGCCTTCTGGACCTTGTGCTCTGACACAGTTCTGACTCACAGTGAGCAGCATGGGCTGTGATGACCCCGGACACCTGTGCGGTCACCTGGCAGAACCACGGTTCAGACACCTGCTGCGTTTTTCTACTCTAAAGGAGCACTTGGAGTTACTTTTTAACCACTGGTTTTCGGTTCACAGAGACAAAGCAGGATTAGGTGGGCTTTATTTTTCCATCCACTCAGCAAACGTTTGCGTGCCTACAATGTGCCTATTGTGAGCGCTGGGGATGCAGATTACAAGACAAGCAGAGTGTCTGCAACTCCGGAAGCATGTGACGTGGTCTGATGTCACTGAGAACTCCCGTTCGAAAATCGGGTGAAGAAAACGTAAACAGGAGTCTCCCTTTCCTCTGTCTGTTCTCCTACGGGACATCGTGTGTGCAAGTCTGGGAGCGCGGGGGCCTCCGTGGGCGGCCCCAGGCACCGTGCCAGTCAGTGGTGTGGTGCCTAATTAACAAGACTTTCTTTAAGATGATTTTCTAATGAGATACACGCGTGCCAGACCTTAGTTCTTAAAGATGTATTAATCCATTGCTGCTTAGTATTCATGGATTCTTCACCGTATACTAGCTCTCGTGGTAGGCAAGGTTTTGACTTTATTCACTGGGCAGTGTTTACACGTGGTAAATCCATTGCCGATAAGTGTGTCACATCTCTCAAAGGCATAGAGTTTTTTAGTAAGTTTATGGCTTTATGACTAAGTGCCATTTTTTGAAAGAATATGTGAAAAAGCCCCTTGAAGTTCTGAACTGTCTTTCTTCAATTGATAGGCACGACCCACTTCCTGTCAGCCTGTCTGAGAGAGAGAAGTGTTATAGGGCCCTTGCTGGAAAATTCTGAATTTGTTCTTGCATTTTAAACAGTCACTCTATTCACGTATTTGTAGGACTGTTTTATTATTTTCTAGACCACTCAAAACTCCAGAAGATTCGTGGTGCATGGGTGACTTTGGGAGTTTTTACTTGAAGTTTGGTTTGTGTTTGAAGCTGCTCCCGTGACGGTGAAACACATTTCCCACCACGCGACAAGCATGGCGGCGGCCGCGACAGCCAGACTAACGGACCACCGCGTCCTCACTGATGAAACGACAATGTCACGGGTGGTTCTGGGCGGTCTGGTGACAAGACACCTCTGGAAAGTGTGAGGAAAGTGCATCCGAAACGGTCTGGTGGGTTGGCCGGTGAGGGCGCCGCTGCGTGGTCAGGGAGGGAGTTAGACTCTTGGTGGCGAGCGTGAGGTGGCACAGACAGGTGTCGATCGCCGCGGTGCGCACCTGAACTTGCGGAGCGTTGTTGCAAACCGATGCTGCCTCCAGGTCTTCACGGCCCCGTCTCCAAACCACAAGCAGAGGTGCTGGCGCGCTGCCGGAATCGGTCCACTCTCCCTCCCAGGGCGGCTGTTGCTTGGACGTTACTGTCCACGTTCTCCTTGGTTTTCCCTTCTCAAAGGGGAGGCCTTTTGCTTCGTGATCCTCTGTGCGAACTTTGTGAATGGGAATTGTGTCCGTTGGTTGCTGTGAGCCAGGCTCTCAGGCAGACACGTCGTTTTAAGGAAGTGTTTTCAATGGCCACCTCCTGCTTTTGTGTGTTGTTCAGATTTGTGAAGCCACGTGAGATGTGTGTCCCCGTCACGCTGCTCCGGGAGGGAGCAGATGAACGTGACCAATTCCACGCCTGTCTCGTCAAAGCTTTCAGGATGGATGGATCCAGTGAGTCTCGTTCTGACTCAGGAGCTCAGGCTCTCATTTCTTCCATTAGAGGGTCCAGCATAAAAACACTGCAGACTTGAGACATGCTCTGCTTGGACATGTCGGAAGATGTCAGCCCCTGACCATCGGGAGACCGTGGCCTGCCTGTGTGAGGTGCCTGAGCACAGACTGAACCCGCGGGTCTGCGGGCACTGCGGCCGGAGGCCCCTTGACTGCCACCCTCCCTTCTTCTTCTCCGGGAAGAGGTCCTGTGGCCCCTTCTCCAGTTCTCGTGGGCTGCCCCGTCACCTTGCATCCTGCACCTGTAGGACTCTGCGCCTTGTTACTACCCGTGTGACATTGGCCTTTCAGGCTCGCAAGGGCAGAGTTCAGGCCCATCTCGTCTCTTGTGGGACCTGTGAGCAGAGAGCCGAGCTCCGAAGCCGGTGCCCCCACTGCTGCTGCTGGGCTGGCGCAGCGGCGCTGCCCCGGGCACTGGGGCTCCCTGCCCTGCTGCCTGTGTCTCCTTGGGGCCTCAGTGCACCTCGCCAGCAGCGTGATAGCCGGAAAATGGCCAGGAAGGAAAACCACCTCCACCTCCACCTGTCCTCTACTCACGTTCCTGGCATCTCACACCTTTCAAGGCAACTGTAAAGGTGACAGGAAGTTCAGCAAACCAGGCAGCACAGCTAGTGACAAACCCGTCCGGCTCCCCTGGGGGTGGGCAGTTGTACTGAAGTCACCCTGTGCTCCCTTGACCTTGAGCTGTGGAAAGCACCAGGGTTGGAGGATGAGCTGGGGGCCCTGGGTGAGGTCACACAGGGCCACCCGGGACCCACGGCTGCTCTGACGTTTCATTACGAACACAGAACACCTAGCACGTTCAAGGAGGGCCTTTTTGAAACGCTGTCTCCGTGGTAGTGTGGCGAGTCTATTACGTCTGAGCTCTGCTTTCAGAGTGAGTCTGGCTCTTCTTACTGTGTCACTGTGTCACCTGACCGCTCTGAAGTGGGACGGGGACGGGGCACCCCCACGCCGCAGACAGAGACCGGGTGCCCAGAGCGGGTGCGTGGCGCCGGCAGGCTGCTCGTGGAAGCCGCAACCAGGCCTTGGGCCCACGTCTGCTGACGCCCGGGCTTCCTTGCTGTCGTCCTGAACCGCAGATGCTCGAACGAGCTCAGAAGAGTGACTTGGAGGCTGCAGGTGACATCCGTGTGCCAGGGAGCAGTCAGTAAAATCACTGCTCTCTTGAGGGTTCTCTCAAAATCCGAAGTTAACAGTTTCCTTCATGTTAAAATATTAATTCAGTTCATATGTGACTTATTACGTGTTTTGAATATAATCCTGAATTAAGAGTTTATGGGTGTTAGTGCCATACAGGAAGAAAGTGAAAAAGAACGTCATTTGGAATAGACATTTGAAAAGTCTATTTTTGGTTAATTATGATGTAATAAATCCCTGACTCTATGAACCAATATCTCATAATTTGATTATACTGAGAGCACAATTGGGAGAAAAAGTAGATGCCTGCATCTTTCAAGTTAAAAGAACTAAGGATCCATTCTAACTCCGAGTAGGGCATTGCCATCCTGCTGACGTCAGGTCACGCTTTCCGTTGTTAACCCTTCTTTTGGTTTTTATAACTTCTGCTTGAAAATTCTTTCCAGGGATCAGTCTGTGTACAGAGTTTTAGCCTGGGAACCAGTAGCTCACGACTGACCTACAGGCCTCTTTAAACTCTCAGATTATCGTTAAGGGCTTTTATGATGAAGGCAAATTTTATGTTTCAGAATGTTTATTCTTTTGGGATCAACCAATTAAAATATTTAATTCCATTTTGTGAGGCTGCATTATTTTTAGCGTTATACTCGGAATAGTTCCTAAGCTCAGATGATAGACTTTACACACTTGCACAGTTTGACAGCATTTAACTGATTGTACGAGAGGTCAGAATGAACAAAGAATTTCTATTCTAATTGATGAAAAAGTTAAACTTTAGGTTTCGATGATTAAAAAAAAGAGAAGAGGGCTCTTATTTCGTGTTTTCCTAATGGGGTGGGTCGTGTGCTCTGAACAAACACGTTGCTTTAGGAAGATGGCGCCACGTTGGGCAGGGCTCTCCGGGGGACCGGGACCAGCCGGCTGCACGAGCAGGCGCCGGTGTGTGCGTCTCTCTCCGCGTGGTCGCCGCGATCTGGCCACACATGCACGCAGAGGTCTATTTTCAGGGATTGGCTCCTGTGATCACGGAGGCTGGGGAGTCCCCAGACCTGCCTGCCAGCGGGTGACCAGCGGAGCCAGTGGGGTGGTTCCAGCCCGAATCCCAGGGCCTGAGAACCAGGAGAACGGACGGGTCACGTTCTGGTCCAAGTCTGGAGGCCTGAGAACCAGGAGTGGCGAAGGCGTCGGTCAGTCCTCGTCCAAGGCCTCAGAGGACAATGTCCCGCTCAAGCAGTCGGCCAGGACACAGGGAGTCCCCCCCACCACCCGTGCCTCCTCGTTTGGCCCGGTGCTCAGCGGGCGGGCCGGTGCTCATGCACACGGGCAGAAGGCCGTCTCTCAGCAGGGCCGCCAGCTCCAATGCTGAACTCATCCCGAAACACCCTCAGAGACCCCGTGCGAGCAGATACCCAGGCACCCCTTGGACCGGCCGCCTGGACACGTAGAACGAACTGCTCCGAGCACCATGAACGGTTTTTTCCTGTGCTCTCGGTCATGTTCTTTCCAAAAAGTGCTCGTGTTATACTTGAAACAAATGAAACAGATGAAAATATTACTTTAGCATTAAGCTTCTTTTTCCTGAAGATGTATAAAAAATACCAAGCGATCCTCCCCACCCCCTCCACAGCCCCCCTAAAACGAACAGAGCTGCCGTCAGATCCACTGTGCAAACCTGTTGTTTAGTCCGTTTAGGGGTTCTCGTCTGGGGGCGGCCAGTTTTCAATCTGTTCCAACGAGCACAACCGACTCTCGGGGACGCCTCTAAACTGCAGCTCCCAGCCTCCACGCTCCCAGCTGCTCCCGCTGCCCGAGGGGGGCACTCGTGCCTTCGGTTTTCTTTCGTGCTTTTAGAGGGACTTATGCTTTGACAGAAGGAGTATTTATGGAGCATGCTGTTTTGTGGAAAGATGGAATTAAGATGCAGTTTTTTTCTGGTGGGCACATCACGTCCCACGTGGTCAAGTGGAGGCTGGTCTGCCTGGGGCCCGTGGGGTCTCCCGGCCCCCTGCCCAGGGCCGAGTCTGCAGCCTCTCTGCACCCCTCAGCACCTGCTTTCCCTCGGGGTCCCTGGGTGGTTTTCATTGTAACATTAGACTCACTGAGGCCCCCCATGCGCTCACGTTGGGTGGTTGAGATCTGTAGAGTTTCAGGGGTGATTCTTGTGGTATGGGATGAGTGGGGCGTGCTTTATTGTAGATAAAATTATTTATTGACAGACATTTTGGGGAGAGAGAGGTGTTTGTGTGTGGTGGTGAGGAGGGAGTCACAGGTGTGTAGATTGACTTGGCCCAGCACTTATTCTCTAGGTCACATCTAAGTCTGTAAGGTAGCTAGTCTTATTTTAGTATAAATTAGCAGTTCTGTTCTGTTTTGTCTCATTGATTGATTTTATGAATTCTGTCGGAAGAGCCAGGAATACGTAGTGGAAATGGGCAAGAGAGGGTTTCAGCTAGCCTGGGCCAGTAAAACATCTCTCAGGTCCCAGGTCTTCTCCGGGACACGACATGACAGACATGGCTCAGGTCGAGGGCCGGCAGACTCCGGCCTGGGGGCCAAATGCAGCCGCTGCACTTTGTGTAAATAAAGCTTTATTGGGATGCAGCCTCTGCTCTTCGTATTCTGTTCGCGGCTGCTGAGCCGTTGCAGAGGCACATGGCTGTATCGGGCCCCGGACAACGAAGTTGCTGGTCTCTGCGTCACACACGGAGAGCCGGTTCCTCGGCGCGCTCCGTTGTTGGTGCTCTGGGGTGCCGGCTGGCGCTCAGACCGCGCATCTCTCCTCTCTCGTCGTCCTTCCTTCATTTTAAAGTTGCTTTCTACCCCCTGTTCTTCCCGGAGCTCCGCCCTGTCGAGGGTCTGCTGGGGGAGCGACGATGACGCGGGTGACACTCGGGGCTCCCGCGCCGGGGCCTCTGGGTGCCCAGGGAGCAGTGGGGGTGGGGCACCAAACCAGGAACAGTGGAGGGTCCCGTGCAAGTGTTGGTTCAAAGGTCACATCTCTTCAGGTTGGTCGGGACACCACCTCTGGGTGAGAGCCGTGGGAATGGGGAGCCCTTTGTTCAGCAGACATATTGTGCCCTGCCCCAACCCCCCCAACCGAGAACACTGCAGTTGAATTTAGCAGCAGGCTACCATTTCACATGTGAGGACAGGTTATGGCAGTCATTCATCCTGGGGCGACCATCTGCTGACTCCTTTTGGCTGCACCTAAAAAGTCAGAGGTACTTCAGCCACGTCTGCTTCCAAGCCAGAAATAACCCAGACGTGGCCTCGGCGGCACCCGAGTCCCCGTGTGTTGCCCTGGCTTAGGATTGAACCGTCCACGCATCCGTCAACACGTCCTAGTGTCCAAGCCGCCGGAGGTGTTGTCAGGATCTGGAAGGGGACGTGGCCCCAGCAGGGCCGCCTGGGTCCCACGCTGGGGACGCCTGTCAGTCAGGAGCGAGCACCTGGCCGCCGTCTGTCCCTCCCGGAGACGCGTTCCTGGGGAAGGTGTTATTTCTGGGCCCGGAGCAGGTGGCAGGAGGCCCCGCCGGTCTCTGCCGGCTGCCACTGCGCCGGCCCCAGCACCCCTTGTCCTCAAGGACTCAGGGGTCAGGGGTAGGATGATTGGGAAAGAAAGAAACAAAAATTTGTGGGGAAAAGGCCTTCCTACCACTTCTCTTTTTAAGACTAGAATTGACATGTCTGGATTACAAGTGCTTTTGGAATAAAATAAACTATTTAACATGAAGTTTTTTTTAGGAATTCTCACAGGACATTTATAAGCATTTGTTCTCAATGCCAATACTTTGTAAAGTCTGTTGATGTTTGTGATTGGAATTATTTTATAAAATCAAACGGGGCTGAATAGAGCAATGATTTTCAACCATTTTCACCTCACGGCACACAGAAACTAATTTCTAAAGTTCTGTGTCACACCAAAAATTGTACCTTTTTGCTGATCTGACAAGAAGAATAGGTGTAATTTTGATTCATTCTTACCAGATAGCTATAGTTGTGCTGGCTGCTGTCAATTTTTATTTGACAATCGAAGGAAAAAGAAGACAGTGCCCCTGACTCAGTAGTGAGGTATTGCATGTTTTAAAAATTCTGGTGGCCCACCAGGTGAAAATCCCTGAAATGGGCTGGTAGTCTGTCACACCCATCCTGACTCAGGAGCATGCGATGGGTGTGGGGTCCGAATACTCAGTGCCCGCCCGCCCAGGGCTGCCTCTCCAAGCCCGGGGCCTGCAGAGTCTCCCTGGAGCATCGGTCCCCTGTGAAGCTGGTTTTTGGAACAATGTTTTGTAACATGAAGAAGAGGAAAAAAACTTCTCATCTTTTAAAAGAAAAAGTATACTTTGAATGCATTTCTCACGTACCTGGACCTGCGCCTGGTATCTCCCCCTGTCCCCAGGAGGAGGCTGGTCCTCACACTCACAAAGGCGGTTGAGGAGTCCAGTGCTGGACACACGTGAGTGAGGGCTCTGTGACTTTAATGTCTGGGAGACGCGAGGGTTTCTGTCTGTGCGGACGTGACTCTCTTCTGTGCGATTTTACAGTGGGTTTAGGAGAAAGGAAGAGTGAAATTTTTAGGAATCAGGGCCATATATTATTGTCTTAGTTTACAAGTACAGTATAGGTTTTTGAGTTTGCAAAAATGAAAACAAAAAAAATTTTCCCTATGTAATATTTTTAGAGATTTCCATTTTAGGGGCATTTTTTGGTTTCAGTAACATGTTCTGCTGGCATTTACAGTTTAAGTTTAAAAAAATGTAACTTGTCTCAGAATTGAAAAATAGGGCAGAAGCAAAATATTAGGTGACAGAAAGTTTGTGTTAAGTAAATGCATTGGGCAGCGAGTTATAAAGACGAGCTTCAGTGAGTCCATAGATGTGGGAGCCGATCCGCTGGCTGATGGGAATTTGGGTCTCTGCTCCCTCGATTGACTAACCTAAGGATCCTGTTTCGTGTGCTGCAGATAAAAGCCTTCCTATCTAAGACTTAACAGATAAGTGTTCATTAAGGAAATGGAACCAGCAGGTGTCAGCCAGGACCATAATCAAATCATTAGCTGTGATTACCCTTTTGTTGTTACTCTGCAGAGATGCCTCCATGCGGTCCAACCACGGTGCTGCTGCGGGGGGAGGGGGGGAACCTCTGCCTTCCGTGCGGAGCCCGCCATCTCAGGGCCGCCCGGACATGAAGACAGGGAGCGGGGAGCGGCCTGTGTTTCAGAGAACCCGTCTGCATGCAGCGGCAGCTTCCACAAGGTTTAGTTCAAAGGATATCAGGAGCTTTCCTTCCTTTCGGTGTCTTGAAAAAAAATGCAACGTGCGTTATCCCATATCAGTAAAGCTTGTATTTAATGGTTTAAAGGTTTCTTTGGTTCTCTGTGTTGTACTTTTTCCGATATTCCATTCCTGTGGCTAGTCAACAACCGTTCTCATCTTATAGGAATAGAGGTAGGAATTCGTAAACATTGGTCTAATAATGGGCTTAATTTTCCAATGAAAATATCCTGTTCACATTCTTTCAGCATACAATGAGCTGTTTTATTTCAGACCTGTTCTAGTCCAGGAATAGTCGGGCAGGTAATGTCTGTGTGTGTGTATCATAATTTTATTGGAAATGCTCTCTCTTAGTTCCTTCTTCTCACTTGGTGACAAGAATGCAAACCCAGGAGGCACACCGGGTGTTCGGTCTTGTGCGGCGGTCTCAGGGGAGTGGGGACAATGAGAGCCCGAGGCGGGAGGCCCCCGGAGACCGCAGGAAGGGGCGAGAGCGCTGGCCTCCTTGTCCCGCCACCCGGCACTGGCCTGTCTCCCGTGCACCCTTAGCTTAGTGAACTCCATCCTCCTCAGCAATCCCACTCCTAGACATGTGCTCACGGGGCATGAAGCCTCGCAGCTGTGTGTGTGTAAATGTTTGGAGTGGCCTTGCTTGTCCTTGCCCCACACTGGACCCGGGCACGTCCGCACCGTGGGTGCAGAGATGCCCCTCGTCAGGTTCCTCCCTGTTTGCCGTTTTGGCAAGAATAGCACAGAAGTGTTTTCCTCTAAGTGGCTCATGTTTGGAGGCAAGAGATGTCTATTCAACTTGACCTTCTGGCCGAGGCGAGGTCTGCGGGGTTCTCTGCTGTGAGGTTGTCTTTTCGCTTTGTAATTAATAAATAACTTGTGTGTGTGTGTGTGTGGTGGGAGGAGATGTTTTCAGATGCGCTAAATAACCGGTCCCACTAGTTAACATCCATCCATGATTCTTACCTGGATCAGGTGTTTCCCTGAAAACTGGCAAAGAGTGGTTTTTTAATTCCATCACACTTTTTCTTTATAAGGTGACATTCTCTTGTAAGGAATAGTTTCTCCTTTTTCCTCTCTCTGTTAATTTATATCTTTATCACTCATGAGTTGTATTTTATTCAGTGGATTATAGTGTTACTCTTACATTGTTGCACAGGTGGACCCGTTCCCGCCGGCTGTGTCCCTTGGGCGCATGCGCACGGCTCCTCCCCAGCTCCGCGGGCGCCAGGCTGGGCCGCCCTTTCCCAGCCCCCGCCCCGCAGGCCGCCGTCCTCCCAGGGGCCCGGCCCTGCAAGCGGAGAAGGGCGTGTGGAAACCAAGGCTGAGGGCCAGAGCGCTTCCGTGGTTCTCGCTGTCAGCGGGGAGCTTGTGACGCTCCAGAAGCACAAATCCTTCTCTTCCAAGGTCCGATAGCGATCTTCGCTGCTCTGAAATGTGAGTCACAGCGACAGAAGCGCATGAATGAGCTATTGATGCCAGTGCTGCCGCTTCGCTCCCTCTGGCTTGTTTGATATGGAAATCCTGCTTGCTTAATGATGGGAAGTACGGCATGACTCAGTCCGTTAAACACAGACCGGAGGGTGAGGTCAGAAACAGTCCTGCTGAATGGCGAGTGTGGGGCCAAGAAAAATATTTAGTTCTGGATTCGGGCGCTTAGCCTGCCAAGTATCAGTCACCCTAAAATTTCCGTGGTGCCCTTTTGCAGTTTTCAGGTGCTGCAGGTACAGAGTGCTAAGCCCACGACTTTCTCTCGGACGGGAGCAGCAGCTCTGTTTTAATGCTGCAGTCTTCTATTGCTGTTCATAAGTTGTAGCTGTTTTGATCCATGAAATATGACATTAACATTTTTCACAGACTTTAGATATTATATATAACTCGAGATTTTGTGAATGACCTTGATGATGGAAGGGCAACTTCATTTCAAGAAAAGGAAACTATTAAGTTTGAACTAGTACACTTCAACTCTTTAGGATTCTAAAACAATCGAGAAAAAAAAACTTCTAAAACTGTTCATCTGAAATCTCTCCTCAGACCGGTGTGTGCATAGCTTCATATTTAAGGTTTCGTGTTGGGTCGAGAATCTGTAGAGAAACTGTACAGCATGACGGAATTATCAAAATACGTGTCCGAAAGCAGGAAGTACTTTGAGATAAAGAGAATATGTGCGTGCCCTTTGTTCATGAACTCGGACTTACTCTAAGCTCTGAGTTAGAAGTTGAATTTGAAAGATTGTGAGATTGACCGTTATGTCTTCGGATAAGAAATTTTTGTTGTAACATGAGGGAAATAGTTTCCATCAGCTAAGCATTCTTTGATATTAACTTATTTTAAAATATCTTCTATCTAATGGCTAGTTATGTGTATATATACTATTTTTTTTAAAAAAAATGAGGGTCACAAATAAAAAATGAGGGTACCAAATGATTTTTTAAAAAATATATATTTAAGCCTCATCTTTTTTTCTCTGTTATGTTTTAGTACTATATTTTATAGTTGATAAAGAATCAGGTTTGTGTTTTGAAATGTATGTTGGCTTATTTTAAGTCAATTTCTATAGAAATTTTAAAGTTTGGTATCACAGAGGATACTGGACAAAGTAAGAATAAATGTTCTGACTCTGATTAATACATTGGCTATGGTGAATACATTAACTGTGGCTGTTTAAATAATATTTAGGAAAGGTATACAGCTCGATTTAATTTGCTTATAATCTCAGCTTTAGAAATTTTATAAATACATTAAAATATGGGAACTAGGAAAGGTGAAAGGCATGTACAGGTAAGGTGTTGTGATGCTCTTTCCGTGTTCAAAATAAGATGGTCGTCTGCCATAGTGTCGCTGAGGGCTATAGTAATTGTTATATAATTTATAATATATGCGGAATGCTGTGTTATAATTCATATTTACCAGGACATAGGAATATCAAACATTTAGCCCACTGATATAATTGCTTGTAATAGTTTTCTCATTGAGTTAGCATTTATATCTGAAATTCAGATTCCTAATTACGTAGTTTTATTTTTTGCAAAATATGTGGCCGTACGCAAGAATAGGGGAAGATTGTTTTACTTTACCACGTACTGAATTTGTGACTATATGACAAAACTCGGGTAGCTCCTGGACAGTCCGGGGGTGTGATGTGTCTTAGAGCCTGTGTCACACACACCCAGGAGCCCCCGCTGAGAGACAGCTGCTGGGCAGGGGGACACGAGGCCCCTCCCGCAGAGACCCCGCTCGCTCGGTGGGTCTCGCCGCCCCTGAACTCCACGCGTGTGGTCGTTCTCGTCCTGTTCCCAGCCCTCCCGACACCGGCCTGGTCTGATTGTTTTCTCCCCACCTGGTCTGGACGGGGTTGCCTTCCTGTCACCGCCCACATCTACTCAGTTCCGAGTCCCGCAAACGGCCTCACCGTCTGGTGTCCGTCCTCTAGTCCCGAGCCCGGTCGCGCTCACTCGCTCAGCAGGTGTGCCGTGGGCGCTTGCGGGGGACCCAGCAGGGAGGAGGGGACAGGTTCCTGCCTTCGCGGGGCCTGCGTGGTAGCCGAGGAGACGGACAGCAAGCATGGGCAAAAACCGAACCTGGTGGTTACAGGTTGTCACTGGTGCTCGTGGAAGCAGGGGCTGAGCTCGTGGAAGGAGAGGCTGAGCTCGTGGAAGCAGGGGCTGAGCTTGTGGAAGTAGGGGCTGAGCTCGTGGAAGCAGGGGCTGAGCAGCGGGGCCCAGTCCCACTTGGGCGGGTGGTAGGATCAGGGGTTCGGGGCCCACGACAGGAGGACAGGGGAGGCCCTGACACCAGGGAGGCGGGCACAGGGTCTCCCCAGAGCAGGGGCCCATGTGGGTGGAAGAGGGTCAGTGAGGGGCCCCGGGTGGGCTCATGGGGAAGCAGGCAGGCCGTTGCTGCCAGGGCCCCATGGCACTTGGCAAGGAGGTGGGGTTTTAGTCTAAGGGCGGTGGCAGTGTCCTGTGGTGATTTATGGCTTTAAAATGTCACCGTGAGGAGAATGTGGAAAAAGAGGGACCGCCATGTGCACTGGCGCAGGAGTCCCTGCTGGAGACCCAGTGCCGCCTGTGGGAGGCTGTCTCAGTGGGGGCAAGGAGGACCGCGGAGAAGCGGGGGTGTCCTGGCCATAGCCAGTGGCCCCGACTGGTGTGCTGGCCGGGGTGCAGGGGACATGGGAGAGGGCGGAAGGATGGACGACTCTGGGACTTTAACGAGGCCACTCCTCTGAACGGGGGGGGGGGGGGGGGGGGGCCCCCCGGGGGGGGGGGGGGGGGGGGGGGGGGGGGGGGGGGGGGCGTGCACTCCTGGGGAGGGCAGAGAGGGGTCAGGGGTCCTGATGCCCTTCCGTGGGTGCAGAGGATGGGACCGTCTCTGCAAGGCCACAGGACGCGGCTGTGGAGCCCCGGGGCCGTGAAGCCAGGCCGTGGGGCCACGCTGGACTTGTCCGCGGGTTCTTTAGCTGTGACCGCTGTAGTAGCAAGTGCCCCGACAAAGCAGGAAGCGAGCCGTGTACCTTGGCCTCCGAGCCCACCTTCCCGTGTGCGAGCTGGGCGCAGGCACACGGGAGCGCTCCCGCGGCCCTCCCCTCTGCCGCGCGTGCCGCTTCCTCGTGGGCTGCAGACCCCCAACACGGGAGGTCAAGTGGAGCAGCTTAGGGCAGGAGGCCGTGGCACTTAGAGTAGGGGAGGGATGCTCAGTGACAGCCAAAAGCATTCGTCTCAGAGGGGAAGGTTGACCGCATTACAGTGATGAATTTCTCGTCTTCAGTTAACGGAAGCCGCCGCTGGGACGGTTTTAGAGGGACACAGGGTGGGAGGAAATACACGCAACACCGAGGACCCATGTCCTGGATGTTTTTGTCACTTCGTAAGGAGAATAATGTAGTGGCGGTGCGTTTTAGTTTCCCATCAGTTAATCCCATTGAAGTGGGGCCAGTTTTGACCCTCCAGGGCTTAGCTGTGAAGAACTCAGACGCGCCTGGGGTCCGCATGGAAGCAGCGTGGTGGGCGGGGCCGTGTTGCGTGTGCGGCTCAGTCCCCGCGTCCTGTGCGGGGCCTGTCCCTCCACTGGCCTTCAGCCTGCATTGAGGAGATGGAGTGGATGTCATCATTACGAGCGGTGCATGCATAGAAAGGAAGCGCCCTCCCGTGAGGCCTGGCCCGTGAAGTCTAGCCCTGGCCATCACCGTGAGCATCCGGCTCGGGCGTGCAGAGCCACAGGCCCGCCGTCTGTGGCCTGGGACGCCCAGACGCGTGTTGGGCATGTCAGATCCTGAGCATGGCCCAAATGTGTTCCCAGCATCGTGGAAGCTGGCCGGGTGTGTTCCCTGCATCGTGGGCGTGGAAGGGAAGCCTGTTGGTCTTTCAGGCCAGACTCAGCAGAGAGAAGTTCCTCTTGCCCACCAGGATCTGCTGAGCGGGCGCCTTGCTCCGGAGGCTGGGCGTGGCGAGGCAGCGCGTGCTGGGGTTAGCTGGCCAGAGCTTAGGGTCGGCAAACGGCAGGCAGGAGAGTGTGGCCGTCCTAGTGGGTTCTCCTTGAAGTGTTGGGTAATTCTCTGATACGTGATGATGAGCAGTACGAATCTGTGATGATGCCGTGGCTTAAATTTCAACTTTGCACTTTTGCAGATTGGTGAAGTTCCTGCTGCTTCGGGCGATGGACGAACAATCACAAGGCATGCCAGGGCCGCCTGTTCCTCAGTTCCAGCCACAGGTGATGTGTTCTCGCGAGGGCCGGCGGAAGCGCGCGTCTCTGCATGGAACACGTGACTTTACTGCTCT
Source organism: Micronycteris hirsuta (assembly GCA_004026765.1). Taxonomy (NCBI): domain Eukaryota; kingdom Metazoa; phylum Chordata; class Mammalia; order Chiroptera; family Phyllostomidae; genus Micronycteris; species Micronycteris hirsuta. The sequence continues at coordinate 70,166 of PVJI01003982.1, forward strand.
GTGAGGACACACGGTGGCCCATGTGTGCCACGAGTGTGCAGGTTTTAGTGGGAGTGGTTTATATTTTCAGATAGTATTTCAGAATGCTTTGTTCTTGTGCAAAAATGAAAAAAAAGTTGCAGCTTTAGCTTTTAACTTTGATGGAACGACCTTGAAAGATTTCGAGGGTTGACATTAGGCTTCGGGAAAGGAACCCGAAGAGGCGGTGGGGCCCAGGCGGTGGGTGTGCCCGTGGACTTTGTGCCCGTCTTTGCTTTGGCCGGTGACCCTGCGTTGTCCCCAGATGCCTCCCATCAGTGCCTCTTCTCTCGCTCTCTGACCAGTACTGTGCTGCTCCTGTTAGGCGGTCGCTCAGTTTTCTGTAACACAAAATGAGGTAGGAGTGTTTTAGTAAAAAACGGACACAGCTCTTGAAATTCATGGCCTGGGTGCGCGCCTCCAGCTCCGCCGGGGTTCGGTGGTGTTTGAGACGGACGCCCTTGTGCGGCAGCACCTCGTGGCGGGGGTCCTCCCCGGGACCCTCCCTTCCTTTGCTGTAGGACACCTACCGACCCCTCGCAGGTCCGCGTCTGTGGCGTGGGGCTCTGGAAATACCGCCACCGACAATTGCCCCAGCTGTGTGTGAATGGCCTCTGTGATGGCCTTCCTCGGGCACCAGCCCCACCCCCGCCTTCTCCAGTTTCAGAAATCCCGCCCATCCTTCAAAGATGGCATCCATCCAAAACACCTTCTCTCCGGAAGGTCCCCCCATTTTCAAATGTAGTATCTTTTCTTGCAAACCCAAGGATGCATGCTTCGTGTGTCTCTTCTGGTATTTCCGGCACCTCGGCGTCCTTCCCTGCAGGCTGGTTCCTCACCGGCCCTGCGGGGTGGAGAAGGGTCCTGGCCACCGAGGCGCGGGCCCTGTGGAGAGCTGTCCTCACGTGGAGCACGGCCCCATCCGCAAGTGTCCCCGAGCCAGCCGGGACCGGGCAGACAAGCAGGGCGCAGCTGGCCCTGCACCAGGCTGGGCCATGCCCTGCTTCTGGGGTCCCCGCCTGGTTCTCGGCTCCCAGAGACCAGAGCCTGCAGCTTAGGGTGAGGCCAGCATCCAGGGTCGGGGGGCTGTTCGTGTTCTTGAGTCTGCGTATGGTCATAGATACCGAGATCATCCAACGCAGCAGCTGTTAGACACAAGCATGGCTTAGTGCCGGTCACACACACACACACGCACACACACACACATATACACACTATCATTTCCCGTCGCGTTGCTCCCAGCAAAGACAGCAACAGAAACACCTCCGAAAACGAGGTCGCTCGTGTTACAATTTTGAAATTCACAGTTTTGAACAGTCCTAAGTTGCCAAGGAAAAAGCCGGGCACTTTCATGTTTGCCTCCTGCCGGCTCACCAGCGGGGAGGTCGGGCCGCGGGGGGGGGCACGAGGGAGAGTGTTTCCTGAGACGCCGGCTGCCGCACAGCGGCCATCCAGGACTCTCCGCCTGGCTCGCCTCCCTTCCACACCGTCCCCCGCCTCCCCCCGTTGCTGCTCCTGTGCGGTGGGCCTGGCGCTGGCCATCGGGGGCGGGATGGGGAGGCGGGGGAGCAGTGTCCCCTGGCCTCCAGACCGAGGACGCTCAGAGGCCCTCGTGCCTGTGAAGTCTCTGACCAGCGTGGCTGCGCTCAGAGCCTTATTTTAACAGGCTGGGGGGGACAGCCCTCTCGGGGTGATACCCTTCCTTTGTTTTGTTCCACTCCACTGGCCTAATAACGGCGTGACGTGGCCACGTACGGCCAGCCAGTGACTCGGGTCACTCTGTGACGCTGACGTTGGTGTGGACACCCACCGAAAGCCAAGGATGTCGTGGCCTACGTGCCATAGACCAGCGTCCCGTCACCGTGAGGAGTGCTGCACGCGCTCGGCGTGCCTTCTTTCCCTTGTTCTGGGATGAATACTCCCCCCCCCGCCCCCCCGCACCCCGTGATGCACAGCATGCGGTCCATTTCCAGTGCAGCAGGAGTTTAAGTTCAGAGTGTGAGACCGAGAGATGTGTGCATCTTCACTGTTGTCATTATTTTTGCATTACTGTCATTTCTTGAGCTGAGGGATGATTTTTTTCCATCAGTTTCTCTTGCCTCCTCTCTCCTTCCTTCTCTTCCCTTCCTCCCCGCCCCCCCCCGCCCCCCGCTTGCTTCCTTCTTTCCTCTGAATCCTTCCACTGAAGCCGAGGGGGTGACAGGCCATTTTGAATGTTTCTCCTGTGTATTCTCATTGCTTTAAGACCCTTGTTTACGGGATAATGGTTTTAGTTTAATTTTTTAAGAAAATACTGACTGTAAAAAGACGGTGACAGAGAAATAGTAAAAATATTAACTTTTTACTGAGACTAGTTCTGAGCTGTGGAAGTTTCCAGCTAACGTCACGCGGCATTTTGATTTACAGTCATTGAGTGATGAGGGCCGTGGCGTGTTCATTTTTTTAATGTAAAGTGAACTGTGAGAGGATTGTAATCAGTGCAATTCTGAGACTTCCTGGGAGTGACCGGAGGGAGGAATGATGATCAGGCTTGGGCTCTAGTTATTATTTGTGGATTTGAAGGCGTCTAGGGTAACAGTGCAACTGTCTGAGACAGAGGGAGGCAGCCAGACCCACGACAGAAACACGGCCATCCTACCCTTTCCCCCGCCCCCGGGAAGGTGCGAGGATCCTGTTGTCTCAGAGTCGTCCAGCCCGGGAGGAAGGTGGACGACCACTTCTTTCAGCTTCACGGCAGCCTCCCGGGTCCCACATCCTGGGGAGGGACCCTGGAGGGGCCATGGAGGTGACCCCGCGGCAAGGTCAGGCCGTCTCCCAGGGGCCTGTGTGGAGGGTGTAGGACTTTGGACATGATAAGGCAATGACCTCCCCTCTCATCAGCTGGTCTTGCAGAACTATTTATTTATGAAATAAGGCTCACCCTTCAGCCCATTTCTTTTAGTAAACTGATTTTGCCCGGTGCTTGTCACATAGCACTGACGCAGGGCTTCTGGTTTGGGAGTCTTTGTAGAAACCCAGATGCGATGTGCTCCTTCAAACAGTTCACTTCAGTGAGTGGGCAGCAGCTGTTCTGGGGACGGAAGGTTCTCGCTTCGGTTTAATCATGACCACGACCATTGACTCGCGGTGCACGCTGCCCAGCGGCCCTGCCAGGCGCCGCCCTCCCCCTGCCCTGCGCCTGCTCCTCCTGGACCCCCAGCAGTTTCTCCCCCATCCCGACTCTCGCCGCTTCAGTTTCGCTCTGAGCGCGGAAGCAATCAGAAAAGCACTTCCCAGACCTCTCCCATGGGTGTCCCGCTCCCCGAGTCTGGCCTTGTCTCTCGTCACATGAACGAGCCACACTGCTGTCACGGGAGAGCCCTCTCCGTCCCCTGCCCATCTACACTCCCTCCACTGTGCCCACCCACAGCAAGTGATGGTGTTGCTTCTATCCCCAGGGCAAACGCAAACCAAAGCCAGCCTGGCAGGCCTTCTGTCCTGCTGCAGACCGCTCCTGTGCTGCCCGCATTGCAGGGTTCCCGGAAAGACGTGTTTGTCCTTTGGTCTCCGCGCCCTGTGCCCTCGCTGAGATGCACCCCAGTGATGCCTTCTCCTGCCCCGCCCCACCCCTGTCCAACCCCAGTGCCCCCAGCGCTCAGTCCCAGGGTCAGTTCCGAGGCAGCTGCACAGGGGGACACTCAGAGCCTGAGCTCCGAGCTCAGACGAGGTCAGACAGCCGAGCGCACGTGGTCCCATGGGCACCCATGGGTGGGGCACCTGGTCCAAGGTCCGCAGGCCTCGCTTTCCTCTCCAACACAGGAAGAGAGCAGCGTCTTCAGTCCCAGAGCTGACCTGGAGCTTTTAGTGGTTGCTGGACGCAGTCAGCGCCCTTCAGAGGACGATGGGGACTGAGGTTGTCCTCCAGCAGGGTGTAGCCACCACTTCCTGCCGCCGCTGGCCGCTGGGCCCACACCCGCTGCAGCCTTCGTTTCTACCCAGAGTCCCTTGCCCCTTGGCCTTGTCTCCAGTGCAGGGCTGTGCTGCTTGTCCGGCGTGCGGGCCAAACCCTGTGGCTGGGCTTGCTGTCTCCTGCCCGGCATTCCTCACACCCACTCTGCCCGCCGGCCCCTGGCACGGCCATGCTCAGGCCACATCCGGCGCCTGGTGCAGCCCCACGTCCGCTCCTGCTCCACTCGTCCCCCCCAGCTCTGTGCGAGCGTGGCCCGGGCGCTGATGCTGTACGTGTGTGGGATCACGGTACACGCGATCCTGTCCGCCCACCACCGACCCCTCACTGACCCCTCGTCGCCGTCCTCCGCCCGCCTCCCTGTGCTGGTCCTCCGCCACGCCGAGCCATGCTCCCCCCCAAGACGTTCTCTCCAGCTCTCCCTCCTCCTTCCCTTCCTCCCCGTCCTTCAGTCTCAGTAAGTGCCACCTGCTCAGCAGGGTCACCCCCAGTGCCCCGAGAGCAGCCCTCCGCCCACTTTCCTGCAGAGCCTTAAATACGCGGAATGAGAGTGGACACTCCGGTGTGTTTCGTATTGTCCGTTTTTATATGACGTATTTGTTTAACGCCCCCCCCATTAATATTTGTAGAATCCGGAATACACTTTAGAGAACTTTTGCCTCTATTTCTCTCTCTCTCTGTTTCTCAGCAAGAGGCTTTTCTCTCCATATTTGAAATCAGGTGTAGCTGGGGGTGCTCACAGGAGAGACGCTGTCTTTGCCATTAATTAACGTCTCATGGAAGCTGGGAAAGATAATCAGTATTTCTGGTTCCATAATCTGGATATAGTCATTATTGTGCTGAGTGGTATGACTAATGATGATTAAATGATACAAATGCCAGGGACTTATAAATGTTTAACTAGGTAATCGGTAATATTTGGTCACTCATTTTTCTTATGCTGTAGTGCGTTTCCTCTTTTGCTTGTTAAAAATCAGTTAATGATTAACAGCACGTTGCTCAAACTGGTGTAGATCTCCCACACTTTGTATCTTTAGGAATAGGCTACTTTTGAGATATTCCAAGAAATTTTCTGGAGACGATTTTTCATGTGGGAAGAAGCCTGAGTGATTAGACTGTTAATGCACCTGGCGTTTTCTGTGTGTGGGTTTGGTTTTCGTTTACAGCGAGGTTTGTGGAAAATCATATGTGACAGAGCTGTGCTAGATATTGTCAAAGGTATATTCTACTTGGTGTAGTTTGGAGAGGCGTATCTTTTTTAAGCTCATAGGATGAGCTTTCTTGACAAATAAAATCGAAGGACATGTTGAAGTTTTGTTACTTTTAAATTTTGGAGAGATTCGAACACATTAATAGGCAACAGAAAGTAATTTATTAATTTGCATAACTGGTCCTATGAAAGTCCCTAGTAAGGGAGGGTCGCGGTGACGACGAAAACCTTGTTAGCGAGGGAATATTACAATTAGCGCGGGCTGTGTGTTGGGCTTTCGATTGCAGCGCCTGTAGGAATCACCAGGACACGGTTTCATCTCTGGGGAGGCTGTCGGGTCCAGGATGTGGCTCTTTAATTTCCCCAGGGAGAGTCATCATCTTGATGTTATCCTGAATTATCTTACTGCTTAGTAAGTGTCCTTGGATTCAGGTGGAGAGCACATTAGTTAATTGAGTCTGGCGAGGTGTTGTTTCAGGAGTCTGCACCTGTGAGAGGAGCCGGTGGCGCGGCAGCACGGAGTATATTTTATAGAGAATGGCGTCGTTGCTTGGGCGTGGGGGAACGTGGACCGCAGGCAGGGAGGGGTCCGTCCAGGGCCCTCAGCGAGACCCGAGGGCGTGTGACGAGTGCGATCGGAGCGCCAGGCAGTGCGCTGGGAAGGACCCAGTGCTCAGGCTGTGACACGGAGTGTCGTCCACTCGGGGGCTGATGCCCGTTGTCCTGTGTGATTTTCAGTGTTTATTTTGCTTTGGAGATTTCAGGATGCTTTTGTAATGTACCCCTGTTAGTATATAGATTCGGATCTCTCAGGAGACTATGAACATAATAGTTTACCGCCAGAGTGGGATATAAATGCTTCCAAAACCAGATTTGATTTTGCCCTTGACGTCAGAGTGCGGGGGTCTCATTGTCAGTCGTTACAAAATCAAGCTGTATTGAAAACCAACGGGCAGGCTTACGGCATCCATGCTCATCAGTCGCGTTCTGAGACTTCCCCAGAACGAGTGTGTCTGAAATGGCACCGGGGCTGTGCAGTCCCACTCAGCCACCGTCGGAGACACAGCGTGCCGCCTGAGCCGGTGTCCGGGGGCCGGTGCTCTCAAACTGCCAGGCCTGCTGGGTGGTGGACCGACGTCCCTCCTTTGCCCGTGACCTTCAGTCTCAGCATGTCCCAACCAGACACCCCAGCTGCCGCTCAGCCTGGTTTTCCATCCAGTGCTCTCCCCTCCCCGATGATTATTAGCAGGACTTTGGGCAGAAAAACTGTAGCAAGATACACTGCACTGCCTCCCAGGGGGACCCTGCTCCAGGGACTGGGCTGTCTTCGCTCCTGGGTCAGCAAGCCACGCCCCATGGAAAGGGGGCGTCCCAGTTGGAGGCAGAGCCCATTGGCGCAGGGGAAATGGAGCAGCAGACAGAGGAATCTCCAGTGTGGCCCAGAGAAAGAGGCCCCAGACACGAAAGTTGAGGCCGAGACTAGAGAGTTTTCACCTTGAACACTCGAGGACGCCCCAGCGGTCCGCGCGCGCGCGCCCCGGTAGGGGGCGGAGTGAGTGGTGGGCAGGCGCTGCTGCAGCTGGCCCTCGGGGGAGGCGGCGTGGGTAGGGTGCTGCGCACGCGCCCAAGTTCGGCTCTGTCCTCGGCGCTTCACACCCCTCTCCTCACTTGGACGGGTGTCTCCGGGAGGCGTGCCCGGTTCTGCAGAAGCAGGATGCAAGGTCTGGGGGCCTTGCGCAGCTCAGGAAGGGACTGGGCGGCAGAACTGGGCTTTGATTCCCGAACCTGTGCCTTTCCTGCTGGACATCATGGGGACCCAGTGGATGCTTTTGCGAAGCCCGACCTTGGGCAGGCTTCACGGAGCCAGAATGACTGGAAGCACGTGCTCTGTGCGTCCCGTGTCACGCTGACAGGGACAGAGGTGTCAGTGAAGTCTCTGTGGGTACCGGGGTTGGAAGGGAGCTCGGTGTCGCCTGCTGGGCAGCCGCTGGAGTCGGAGGCGGTGGCCTTGCTTTGCAGGCCTGAAGCTCTCCCCTCTCTGACTGCTTCTCCCCCCTCTGCCGCTTCTCCCCTCTCTGCCTGTTTCTCCCCCCTCTGCCGCTTCTCCCCTCTCTGACTGCTTCTCCCCCCTCTGCCGCTTCTCCCCCCTCTGCCGCTTCTCCCCCACTGCCCGCTTCTCCCCAGACTCCACGCGGAGCCCTCAGCAGTCACGGCCCGCAGCGCGCACTGCAGGCCTTCGCGTGCATGGGGGCCTCCTTCACACTCATGTAGCAGGCGTGTGCATTGTCCTCTTCACGGCAGGCGGCTGGGGGCAAAGACGGAACTCCGTTTCTGCCTCTGGAAGACTCAGTGGATGTGGGCGGAACACACACGTGTAAACACATGATGAAAGCCAGTGAGACCCTGAACCTGGCCCGGTCCCCAAGTCTGTACAGCCGTGCGCCGAGTCGAGTGGCGGCTGCCGGTCGCTGTGGACGCAGAGCCGGGGCCAGGAGAGCTACCCCCGTGGGCTGAGGGCGATTCCTCGGCAGGGCCGGCAGTGACTCTCAAAGGCGAGTGGAGGCTCGCCGGTGGGAAGAGCCCAGCTGGCTGGTTCGAAGGTCTGCAGTGCTCTGGACAGCACGTGGGGAGGCCATGGCGTGTGGCGAGGCCGTGGCGTGTGGGGAGGCCGTGGCACGGGGCGCACTTGAGAGACAAAAGGTCAGGCTGGTGGGTGAGGCCCCAGGCCAGGTGCGCAGGTGACTCAGAAGCCCCCCGTCATCAGGAAGCATTGCGGTCTTCATTGTGTAAGAAGCAGAGGTAGGAGGTTTTACTTTTATAAAAGTTGATCCCTTAGGCTGCTCACTTCGCGCAGCTCAGAGCAATACCCGCTCGCCGAGGGACTGCAGGTGCCCGAGACCCGGTTTGCACGCCGAATCGAGAAGAGAGAAAAGGCAGTTCGTGGTCTTCTTTGGTTTATAATTTACTCTGATTTGAATTGCATTGTTTTTCTGAGTTATTTTATTCCTGGTATAACTCCATTGTGAAACTAAAAATGTCTGAGGGGGTTGGACATCATTCACAGAAGAGAGTATGGCTCTTTCTAAAACTAGTTCCCCACCTGGTGGGCACTCGCAGGGGCCCCATCTTCTTGTCTGGAGCGCCCAGCGCAGCGCTCCCTGCAACGGGACAGAGCCGTCCAGGTGCAGCGGCTCCGGGGAAGCCCAGCAGGGTCGTTACCTGGTGCACGCCCTGCCTCCCTGTCCGACGGTCCCCCCAGGAGCCCGCCCTGCACGCGCTGGCTTTCACAGGAACTGCCGTGTGGGCAGGGGACCGGGGCGTCGGGGACATGCAGTGAGGGTCCTTCTCGTGTCAGCTCTGTGTGTCCACCCCAGATGACAGGACACGGGAACAGATGAGACGGGCCGTCACTCAGCCACGTGCCCTCTGAAGAGCGGCCGCGGGGGGAGGAGCTGCAAATGGGCTGCGAAGTTCACACGCGCTGCCCACTGTTAAACAGATCACGGCTAATGGAGTGTCTCCTGCTCAGGCCACGTCAGCCTAATCCTTGGTGGCAGTTCATCCCTCCGTTGCCAAAAACACCGCCCTCTGGCCCTCTCGCGCCGTGCCGGCCGCCAAGCACGGGGAGGTGCCCAGTCTTAATAAGCCCAGACCGTGTGTGATCTGACATGCAAATGTAGGTCATTGCATATGTAAATGTGCGATTACAACCCCGCATGCCAAAGCACATTAGCGAGCCTCTGCTCTCAGCATGTGGCTGTCACACCGCCTTAGCGGTTCACGCCAGTGTCTGTCAGTGATTATGCCGGCAGAAGATGGAATTCCCAGTCACATTTGCAGTGGAGGGGCTGTGGGACAGTCTTCCCGATGATGAAGCTGTATCTTACTGTTGAGACCGGTGACACCTTGTCACCTGGAGGAAGCACGGTCTGTGTTGATACAGAAGAGGAAGGGGTTCGATTTCCTAGATGTTGGAGACTTTAAAAATCTAAGTATTTCTTAGAGAATCGTAGGGAGAGAGTGAGCAGATCAGCGGCTACCGGGGGCCAGCGGGGAAGGAGGGCTGACGAGGGGGGCACAGAGGGCTGTTGGGCAGTGAGACACTCTGTGGGCTACTGCAGTGGACACATGTCTCTATGCCTTGGCCCAAAGCCGCACAGGCGCAGCACCAGGAGCAAACCATGAGGGCAGCCATGGGCTCTGCGTGATGGTGGCGTGTCCGTGCAGGTTCTGAGCTGCAGCGGACGTACCATCTGGTGGGGGAGGCTGGTAACGAATGGGGAGTCTGTGCGTGCGGGCGGAGCCCCGGGTACCTGAGACATCTCTGTACCTGCCTCTCAGTTTGGCTGCAAGCCTACAACTACTCTGAAAACATAAAGCCCTTTCCACAAAAAGTGCTGCCGTGGTGGGGAACCGGGTGCCCTGCCCCCGGAAGGGCCCTTTGTGGGGGTCCCATGGCCATCAGGAAGCTCCGGCTTTCCTGTGCTGCTGGGCAGGTCGGCCTAAGTGAGTGTACATATTAATCGACTCCATTTCAACTCAGAGATACTTTGGAAAGGAAAAAGATTATCAAAGAAGTATTAGATCGCACAGGGCGTGTGTCTGTTCTGTGAATGAAAGACAGTTTATAGCGTTCCTATCCAAAATGTCAAAATCTCCTTCTTCCCTGCCTTTTCGTTTCAGTGCTCTCTGTACGACATAATGTATGTTCCCACATTTGGCCCGTCAGTTATATTCCCTCTCCATCAGGACCGCGTGTGTGGCCACGGCTGTGTCTGCAGGGTGGGGATGGAGCCTGGTGGGGACAGGAGTCGGGAACTATTGGGTCAGGCTCCCCCAGGGCTCTCCCACGTATTTGGAAACCGTCACTGATCGTGCATCCCGTGTGACTGAAAACTTCTCTGACTTTTTTAATTGCAGAAGGCCTTACGACCGGATATGGGCTATAATACATTGGCCAACTTTCGAATAGAAAAGAAAATTGGTCGCGGGCAATTTAGTGAAGTTTATAGAGCAGCCTGTCTCTTGGATGGAGTACCAGTAGCTTTAAAAAAAGTGCAGGTAAGACGATTTCAATTTTATAAATCATTGTAACCTCCTACTGTGTGAATGGTTGATAATCAATAGAGAAGTCTGTCCTGACTGATTGGGTCGTAACTGTCTTACACTGGGAATTCTGGGGAAGTGTAACGAGGGTACTTTCTACTTGCAGGCTGGCTTGGGGGTGGTGCGCAGCGGAAATTACGTTTCGGTTTCGCTGCTGCCTCCAGGCTTTCAGACGTGGGGCCTTCATCCCCCCGACTCGGTGGTGACCGCAGTGGTCCCCACACAGCATCCCCAGCGCTGGGTTTCCCGAGGCCGACTTGGGTGTCAGCTCGCCCCTTGTGGGACGTGCAGCTGGATGCTTCGTGCTGGCTGGAGCCGCGCAGCTCTGGGCGTTGTGATGGGCGAGGAGACCCCCGGAAGGGATTGCCTGTGCTAATGAGGGGCCATCGAGGTCAGGGGGAGGCAGGAGAGGAACGTGGAGGGCACGCTGGCCATGAGCCAAGGAAAGTGAAGTAGATGCAAGGAGAAGCCTTCTGTCCCCCCGGAAATCTCCGTGCTGCGTCAGTGTCGTTCCAGAATCAGCCGTGCTCCCCAGGCCTGACGCTGGTCTTCCAGCTCCTCGGACCGCCCCCCTCCCACCCTGCCCTGACCTGGTGACTGCCCCCCCACCCGCCCCGTCCTGGGGCTCACTCACCCTCGCAGGCCTAGGAAGTCTGATTTTTCTTTTCTTGCCCTCTCGTCTGGAGCACTTGTCTTTCTGCCTCCAAGTGCCGTCAGCCTCCCACGGCTTTGCCCACCTCTTCCCAGATTAGGTGCTGCCGCCCACACGTCCCCATGGACACCCCGCTTGGCCACCTGCTCTCTCTTCTCGGCAGGCACCTGTGAAATCTAAGTTTCCTTTATTCCAAACTGACTGTGGTGTCCCCATTGGAAGCTAAAAATGACCAAGCCTCAGCCACAGCCCGCCTGCACCATGCCCGGCAGGAAGTGTCCCCTCCGGTCAGACCGTGTCCCCTCCGCTCTCTGATGCGTTTCTTGGTGGCATAGCTGCCCTAACGCACCGTCCTCAGCTGCCCTCACCCTGGGTGACACCCTTCTCTTGTGCCTCCTTGGAGACCTCCAGCCCCACGTCAGCCCGCCTTCCCTGCCTGCCACGTCTCAGCTGCTCCAGCGCCCGCAGCTGTGCAGAGCTGTGGTGGCTCCTATGCCCGGTGGCTTGTCACTTTGCTCTCCCCTTTCTGTTCCCGTCAGTGGCTTCTTGTTGTCCCACTGCTTTTGGGGCGTTCCTTCCTCACGGTGGTAATTTTGGATTGTTTGTGTCTCCTACACCCACATGCTCACTCACAGCTCCCACTGCCCCTGAGCAGGTGCCCCTGACTCTGTACAAGGCCTGACTGGGCTTCGCTGGCCCCAAGCTCTCGTAAATCCAAACCACAGAGGGATGTCCCGCAGTCCTTCTGAGAGGCTTTTCAGCGTGGAGGAACCCACGGAGCGGGGCTCCCTGCTGGGTGGCAGTTAGAGCCGCGGCACCGGCCTGTGGGGTCAGAGGGCACCCGTGCACACGAGGGTTTTCCGTGCACGTGGAGTCCTGAGTGAGGCGAGCAGCCCCGAGTTCCAGATTGCCACTGTGGGGCCTGCGGCATCCACAGGCAGGAACAGGGCCTGGCGGCCAGTGGGGGGGCGGGGGGGCACGAGGCAACGGCACCAGGGGCAGGAACGTGGGGACGGGAGAGGCGCGACCCAGGGCTGAGGTCAGAGGGGGCGGCTTAGGGCCCGCCACAGGACTCTCTGGGGACGGCGGCCCCGGGCGGCATGTGGTCACCACTCCCCGTGATGTAAGGTTTACTTAAAACGAGACGCACCACTCTGTCGGACTCGCCTGGCGTGTGTTTTTAAGTGCTTTCTGCACGTCGTTTTAGGTGTTTTCCTTCTGAGAAACTGACACCTGCCTTTCAAGGACATTCCTGCCAAGTCACTTGAAGGCTTCCTGTGCCCCTTAAAGCTACCTTGTGTTCCTTTGCAGCTTCGGTCCTCGCCATCGGTAATTTTGGCAGAATTTGAAGGTGACAAAAGGAACTTTTTTTTTTTAAAGATTTTTATTTATTTATTTTCAGAGAGAGGAGAAGGGAGGGAGAAAGAACAATGTATGGTTGCCTCTCGCATAGTCCTCACTGGGGACCTGGCCCGCAACCCAGGCATGTGCCCCGACGGGGAATCGAACCGGGACCCTCTGGTTCCCAGCCCGAGCTCAATCCACTGAGCTACACCAGCCGGGAACAAAAGAAACTTTTTAAGTGATTCAGAGAATCCTTGTCAGCCAGTACTTGTCTAAACACTGCTAATAACTTTGCTCTTCCCGAGTATATAATAAATTTTAAAATTCAAAGAAACTTTGGTAGAGCCGAGAAAGATGGCTTCTGAAGACAAGCTTGTAAATATTTTATGAAAAATAGTTTTACAAAATCCAGATTCTTTTCTTCCCGTATGTGTTGCCTTTTCCTGCTCACAAAATGAGATAGCTTTGAATGAGACAGCTATGTCTGGGGATTATTTAATCTAAAGGTTCAGTTTTTATTTTGTCTGGACTTGCTGGTTAAGAGGAAAAGAAAGGCAAGATGCTTCTGAGGTTCCGACTGCACGTATTTATACTTGCATTTGGGTCAGAACTTAGTGTTGCCTCGAACGTCCCAGCAGTGCTGTGTCTCGCACTGCTTGCACACTGATTTCTGGTGAAACGTTACTTGTGATTCTAAAGCAGTTTGGGTCGAGTCAGAGTCGCGCCTTCCACGCGGCACCTTCTGTCTGATAGTTTTGTGTCTCGTTAGGCTCCCGAGAACTCATGCACGTCCCGGGCGCGTCCCCCGGGCTTTTGTTTTAGAATATCTTTTCCAGCGTGAAGACTTGATTGCTGGCAGATTAGATCTGCACGCGTCTCCAGGCTTCTGACTTTTCAGTTTCATCACTGGGAGCAGAATTGCGCCTTCCCCGTGTGCTGGAGAAAGAAGGTTCCCAGGAATCCCTCTAAAGCCTACGACCTTGAGAATCCCGTGCTTCCCCACGGTGCTCGGCGCCCCCTGGAGCCCCGGGCCACGCCTCGTTCCCGGGAACAGCATTGCTGTCCCTGACTTGGCGAGCTCAGTGGTTTCTCTTGCCACTTTGAGTTTTTTAAAGCGTAGGCAGCCTGGGCGAGCGTGTGTTTCTCCTGTAACTAACACCCAGCCCATGACTTTGTGTTTAATACTTGTCCCTACTGTGAGTGTGTTCGGTAGTGACACCGTTTCCTGGCATCATTCGGAGAAGTTAGGGAGATGAGAGGCTTGTCTCGGTGAAGTGGCCGAGGGTCGGGGGCCCCCCTTTCCATAGCGAACCCCCGACTTGGCTTACTCTGTGAGAACCTTTGAGAGTGCTGCATCTGGGAACCCCGTGGGAAGGCGCCCCCCCCCCCTCCCGGAGGCCCGCCCCCGCTGGCTCGGCAGCGCCTGATGTGTGTGCGTGCTCGGTGCACCTGCCGGCACCGGCCTCCAACCGCTCCTCACCTGTTTCTCTGCTGCCTCTCAGCACGAGCTGGAGGCCACGCGGTTTTGTGAGGAGTGAGAGCACGGATGTGAGCCGGCTCCGCCTGTTGTGTTAATTGCTCCCGGGCAGCGTGCAGCCGAGCGGACCGAAGAGGGCTGGGCGTGGAAGCGCATCCTCCTGCGTCCTCCGCGCTGTCGCCGCTTCAATGCGGGCGGCTGTCCAGGCCTCGCTCTGCCGTTCACGTCCATTCCACTGCAGATTGGGCCTTGTCCACTGGACTGGCACATACGAGGGCTCTATGGCCGTGGAACAGGTTCTTACCGGCGTTTCATGTAAACTTCCTGACCGTGGCCTGCCACTCACTGTCCTTTCCTTCCTCTCCTTCTCCTTTCCTTTTTGTTCTGTTCTGAAATCACAGCGGTCAGCAAGTTCACGGTGGCCCGGGGGTGAGCATCGGTACAGGTGGAGGAGAGAGAAATCTCTGTCTGATCCATGCACTTGACTCATGTGGGAGGGACTCCCAGGCCGTCAGTTCTGTCTCTTTGCAAGCCATCAACTAGGATGTGAGCCTATATTTTTCCAAATCTTAGCACTCTGCAGTGCTCAGCGGTTTCACATCAAACTCGAAAAACACAAACTTGGTATTTGAAGTTTTCATTAGAAACAGTACTGTAAAAAGGTTGAAGGCTGTGGAAACAGGAAGAGCGTTTTGCTGTATAACGTGCGGTGAGAAAGCATGTACTGTTTTATGGACTGCTGTTATTTTCACTGTGTAAAAGACGTGTTTGTGCAAGAAATGGAAGGAAGTGAGCAAAGGGAAGCGAGTGTATGGATTCATTTTTGCTGTGATATATATTTTTTCATTAATTTTTTTTAAGTAAGGAGGGAACAGCAGAACCGTGTGTGCGTTTGGACCTTGCGGCGGCGAGCAAGCAGACGCTGCCTCTCGCGGCCCTAACTGTGCCCCGCTGTCTGCGTGGGCTTTCCCGGTGCCTCTGGCGGCGGGGCCTGCGACTGTCGGGGTTCAGCCTCAGTGCCACCCCTCCCTGCAGGCGGGTTCCTTTCCTAGGTTTCTGAACCTGCCCTGCATGCACACGCGTGTTGCAGAACGCAGCGGTCAGCTGTGTGTGTGAGGCTTCGCAGCAGCCGGGCCTGGGCTGGACCGACTGGGATTTGGTCCTGGTTCTGTGGCTGATGGCATTCCGGCTCCGGGGGTCTGTCCACCTCTCTGAGCCTCAGTCCTCACTCACTGCGGCCTCCTGGGTCAGACACGGAGAGCGCGGCCGCGCAGGAGAGCAGGGGCTGCGCCCTGGGGCTCCTCTGCTCGGCGATCAGCGATCCCTCCCCTGGCTGCCCGGCCTCGCTCAGCCCCGCCTGGCTGCGCACCCCTGCCTTTCCTGGGCCACCCGGCTGTCGCCATAGGAGGACTCCATCGAGTTGATGACTGTAAATGTCATTAAAGTTGTTTTATTAGGTAATTAGGGTTTTAATCATCTGGTAGTATTGACTTATTCAGACTTAAATGTTTAGGGTGTTGCTTTGTATTTATTGTGATTTTCCACTCTTAGAACATTGAGAGATTTCTTTTGTTTTCAGAGGCATTAAGTCTGCTTTGATTGTACTATTTATTATGTTTTTCACGTTAGACCAGTATTTCTCAACCTTTTTCTTCATTATTATTCCCCAAGGGGTCTTTTCAGGCACTTTTTCCCGCGTGTCCCTCCCCATGAAACGTCTGTCACTCCCACAGACATGTCTGCTGATGTGTTGGACTGTGTCTATCTGTGCTTCGTCCTCAGAAAGAGGAGGGTATGTCGCCGTCACCGCTGTCTCCAAAGGGCCCGTTTCGGCCTCCGAGGAACGGAAGTGCCCGGCAGCTGTGCGGGCGTGAGACGCGGTCGGCGGCTTTGGCCGTCCAGGTCGACGGGTCAGAGCCTCGGCTGCAGTTGGAGAACTGCGAGAATGGGTTCTGGCTGCCCCATTAGGTCGCTGTGTGAACTTTGCTCCGTTTCTTAAGCTGTCTACACTTCCTTTTCTTCATCTGCGAAATGGGAATGCTAATCCCCCCTAAGGATTAAATGAGAGTTAAACGGGGTAGTTCATTTAACATGTAGTCATTGTTCGAATGTATATTAATTCTTCTTCTTCCCATTTGAACTTGAGACTTGAACTATCTGGCCGTTTTCTTTTCCCACTTTTAGTATCGATCGCCTGTGGAGGGCAAACTGTGAGCTCTAGGGCTGACGTCAGCGCAAACACCACGGACCGCTGCGGCTCCTGAAGCCAATCAGAGAGAAAACCTTTTAGTGCGCGTATAATTACACGTAAAATATCGTAACGAATGTGCGTGGCAGCTGGAGCCATAGATCACGGCTCTGCTGGCTAACTCTGCGCTCTGTTTCCAGATATTTGATCTGATGGATGCCAAAGCCCGTGCCGACTGCATCAAGGAAATCGACCTCCTGAAGGTAAACCGCCAGCCCGCCGTCGGCTCTTCGAACAAAGCTGGATATGTCGATAAGGGTCGTGTATTAAAATGGGACACTTACAAGCAAGAGGAATTTTAAGACAACTGTGTCACTCTGATTCCAAGTAACGGCACACGTTTGGGTCTCAGTCTGTTGAAAAATAGTTACTTTTTGGAATCACCGTAAAATAATTTAATTGGAACATTTGGTAGGATTGGGCCCCTCCTCCGTTTCAAACTGGGAATAGATAAAATGGGCATAAAACATTGCAGAAATTGTTTCCGTGACCATCCCAGACGGATGCCAAAGGCTAAGGAATAACGTAAGAGCACATTGGTAGTATCTCAGGATGTGATGTACTGAGAATGTGGACCGATCCCAATGGTTTTAATAACGTTTCTGCGTCTGTTTCCAGGTTTAGAAAGGGTGATGTAGGCGTATGTCAGAATCAGCTTTTCCGTTTGCTGCCCAGTCAAAGCCTGTGGCTGAAGTGTTAGCTCTGCCCTGCCTTTGTTTGGGGACATGTCTGTCGAGGGATGCTATGACTTACGTTTTTAAGTTCAGGAGAAGACTGGGGTGTTCTTTACGCCACCCATTTTTGTTCATGCCTGCAGTGAGTCAGCCTGGTCCGGAATGCTCCGAGTGAGATGGAGGTGCCCTGCGCTTAGACTGTTCTATTAGCTGGAGTCAATTCCTAGGAAATGAGTAACCACTTAAAAATACATATATAAACTTCATGGGGGAAAAGCCGCTAAGTGGAAAGAGGAGGAGAAACTCATATATACACTCTTCTAGATAATTTTTAATAACTTTCTTTGAGGAACTATTTGTCTTATGTTAACTTGTTTAACGATAGAAAAAAGATCATACAAAAAGATCATAAATGTATATGAAATGATTCATATATTTCTCTGGGGTGAAATTTTTCTTAGGGCAATTTTGTGAATCAATTCCATAGATAAGTTCAGTATATTCATGTTATCTGGTGTAAAAGCAGTATTTAGGTACAATATAACAGATGCTAGCTGTTAAAGTTATTATTTTACTTGTTTGTTTTAGCTTTTAACCACTGGATGCAGTTATACTAGGATCAGCTCTGACATCAAAATAGAAGCGAAAAGGAAAACTTTATCTACCATTCAGGGCCCCGAAGGAACAGTTCCCATCTCGAAGGATGCATTGTAATTTTTAGCAATTGATGATTTAATTATGTCATTCATTTATATGCATATATAGATATGTTTATTGGACATAGCGATACTTTAAAAAATTTTAAGTGTATGAATTACTATAGTACTCCTCCTAATAAAGGATATGAAAATAAATTCATACCTAGTTTACTTTCAAAACTTAGAATAGTTGTTTTAAAACTCGCAAGATTAAAGAAAAATACACTGTCATGTTGATTTCTATAACTGAAAAGTGAAACCAGTAACTAAATTTATTCTTCAGTTATGAAACTATTGAGAATTTGCAGTGAGAAGACTTTTTGATACCTTTTTTTTTCTCTCCTTAGCAACTCAACCATCCAAATGTAATTAAATATTATGCATCATTCATTGAAGATAATGAATTAAACATAGTTTTGGAATTAGCAGATGCTGGTGATCTATCCAGAATGATAAAGGTAAGGTTTAGAATAAAATGAGAAAGCAGACTGCAGACTTACTGTTACATGTAGGATTGCCTGCTAGACATACCGGTCCATCAGACACTTTGAACGAAGACCTCGGTGCGTTTCCTAGCTCTGGCAGACAGGTGGTCAGTGACGGGCAGTGGTGGGAACGGCTGTGATGATGAAGCTGTTGGGCCTGGTGAAGTCCACGCCGGGCGCCCTGGGCGCATGGACGCTCCAAATCCAACTTGGAAATCTACCGAGGCGCACCTTCTGTGAGCCGACTCTGGCACTCGGCAGCAGGGTTTCTCTGACAGACCAGCCTTGCTCCTCTGTCTCTGGACACCGGGCAGAGTGGGGCAGAGAGAGGTTTCCGAGCAGCCCAGCCATTCCCGGGGGCGCGCCCTCGGAGACGAATGCATTTGGATCTTGCATATCAAACGCTGATGCGACTACTTTACAGTTATTTGTTTTTTTCCTGAAAATCATGTAAAGTGGGTTTCGGTTTAGCTACAAGTCATAGAAACCCTCAGGTAACAGTAGCCTAAAACCGCTTGTCCTTGGGCAACTTACTTCGTGCACCTCATTTTCTGAAAGTCGGAATAATAATAGAAGCTACTTCCCAGGGCATTTTAGTTGATTCATTAATTAAAGTTTATTAAGAGCTCGGGATGGCGCCTCTCGCACAGTGAGATGTGTGTGAGTGGAAGCTACTACTGTGCTGTTATTCCTACGTGTATTTCTTTGTGACGTAAAACTCTGGGGCTGAAACAGCCGCTCTGCTCTGCCAGATGCTCAGAGGCTGAGCCTGTTTGCAGCTGATCAAGTCACGTCACAGCGTGAAGGGACAAAGTGTCCTCGCTGGCTGCGTCTTCAGGCCCATCGCTGGAGGCCGCCCCTCAGCGCTGTTAGCTTTACCCACCGGCTGGAGCGCAGTCCCGAGCGTCCAGCTGCGCCGGAGGCTGGGATGCATCGTCTGCAGTGGCTGGAGGATGGGCCGAACAGTGTGGAAGTCACAGAAACCCAACCAAGCGACTCCACCAAGGCTATTCATTCTGAGCCTCCTGCGGCAAGGAAGTCAGCCACTGTCACTAACGTCTGGGCAGAGTCACGGGCAGGCAGAGGAGTAGGTCACCTTTGCAGTGGGACAGAGGGCAGCTGCAGGTCGCCCTGAGTACCGGCTGTCGCTTGGAGAGGAAGCTGGCTTCTCCTGGGATTGGCTAGAGACGCACATTTGGCTTTCTCAGGTGGGTCCTGAGTTGGAAGCAGGGACGAAAATGAGAAAAACTGTCAGCTATTAAAGAAGTCCTAGCCACGAGGAGCGACTGTTTAGCTTCCTGGGCCGTCCCTGGAGGTGGCAGTGCGACTTCCCAGGAGCCTGACGCAGCAGGCCAGCGTCCTGGTGGTTTGTTAGAGATGGCAGGCTGGCCCTCTGGTCGGGCTGCCGAAGGTGGCGGCTCGGAGCTCTGTTTTTGTACGCGGTCTGGCCACTGTGCTGGCATGTTCAGTCTCTCGGCAGGTCCCAGGGCACGAGGGACAGTCTCTGCCACGTGGAGTCCTGTGTGGGGCATTTAAAAACAGCGCTGGGCGCTGCCTGTGCACCAGCCTGGTCAGCGTGCATGGGGTTCCGAGGGGCAGATCTGACACTCCGAGAACACGAGTGCCATCGCCAGTAAACAGAAGAGCTGGCATTGGAAATCGGGTCTGGCCCGTGTCAAACTCCCGTGTGTTCCTTCTGTGGCCCCGAAAGACTTGTATCACAGGGCGCCTTTGGGAATCAGACGAGCACCTGCCGCCTGCCTTCTGTCCCAAAGCCTCCCAGGGTTCCTGAGTCAGCCGCCGGCCGACCCCCAAGCAGCGGTGGGAACCCTGCTGTCCCGGGAGAGCTCGGGGCAGCCGCGCGGCACTCCCGCCGGGTCCCTTCTGCCAGGTGCAGTGTCCTCACCTGCAGGGCGGGGACAGCCTTGAGCTGCTGTCTGAATCGCAACCGCGCTGCAGCAAAGGAAGCTAATACTCTCATTATCACAGAATGCCATCAGGCTGACTGCGAAGTCCCGTGGGGAGCGTGACTCACTTCTGATCGGGCATCTGATTTTCCATTCTAGGGACTTCCCACCATGGGCACAGCCAACCACCCACAAAACGTCTTTGCAAATTAATGGCCAATTAAAAAACAACAACAAAAAACTACAGTCCTAATTTTAAAAAGAAATGCAAATGCACAGATGTGACGTCGTCTTAGACGGTCATCTTGCTCTTGTGCAAACCAGTTTTCTTCCTTTGCTGCCACTGCTTCCTCCCTGGACTGTGGGGGTCACACCTGTCCCTTTACCACCCGGGCAAACAAGCACAGGGTCCCAGTGCCTCGCAGGGAGCTTGCCTCTGCCTTCAGCAGAGGCGCTGCTCGGGCCAGTGGGAAAGGAGAGGGCTGTCCGCGTGGTGGCGTGTCTGCCATGGTGACGAACCCAGCTCGCTGCTTTGAGTGGGTCTCACCACCCATCGATGAGATCAGGGAAAGTTTCGTCTGCTGACCCAGGGGAGGCAGTGAGACAGGTTCAGAACCGCAGGATTCTGGGCATGGCAACGAGGGGGGCCCTGGCCGATGTAGAATTGACAACTGTGCTCTTAAACGACCCCGGGGGCTTCTGGCTAAAATTCGAAGGGATCTGTCATGTAAAAGACTAATTAGGAAACTTCTAAAATAAGAGATAGCGATCGATTCTTACGTTCTAAGCTTCCAGAGCAACCCGATGCGCTCTGGTAGAGTTCTGAAGTGGCTCTTCCACGGAGGGTCAGCAATGCCGCTCTCCCTGCCTCCCAGGAGGCGCTGTGGTGTGAGCCTGTGGAGAGTCTGCATTTCATGATGAGTGATCTGTTTGCCTAGTCAGCAGGCAAGGCCTGTGGGGCAGGTGCCGCTCATCCTCGTGGGAGCCGTGGTCTCGGCCCCGCCACCCCTGACCTCCCAGGTCCTGGGGCAGCAGGCCTCCTGCGTGGGGGTCTCAGGCACCAGGGCAGTCTGTCTGCCCCGAGGCCCCTCCCCACCCGCGGGCTGCCGTCTGTGTCACTCAGTTCTCCACGCGGACGTCACTTCCTAAGCCAAGCCTCGTGACCCATGCAACCAGGTGGTGGGATTGCCGTGTTCACGTGTCTGAGTGTGTCTGGACATCACTCTTTCCCACCTGACTCGAAGCTCTGTTGAGTGCAGGGACCCTGTCTGCTCTGCTCACCTGGTCCGTTTCCAGGGTGGGACCTGCTGATGGCCGCACCGCGCACCGAGGAGCTGATGTGTGCGTGAGACTGGATGGCTTTGCGCCTGGCACAGTTCTCGGCCCCAGGGGCCCGCGGGCGTGCCCCCCTCTCCACTCTCACGGGAGCTGCCGGATGCCGAGAGGACACAGCCGTCTGAGAGGAGGGCCTTTTCCTGGCCAGCCCTGAGAACTTCTGTAGCTGTTTTCTAATTGTGCTGTAAGCTGGTCTCTGTCAAGTAGACTCCAATAGGAAAAATGCGGGGACTTCTCTGAAGGAACATGACGTGGCTTAAGGCTTCAGGAAGGACAGCAGCAGGGACTTGAATTGCAAGGCTGCGACTCATTTCTTCATAGTGCGGACTGTTGTAAATCATCACAACAAATCGGTTCGCTGTCTCACGTCTCCAGCTTAATTGGGGTAGAAGATAGAAGCGCAAATGCAGCAACTAGTCGGCATTCCAGAAGCAAACCTCTGGACAGCATCGCATCAAAGATTTTTCCAGTAAATAATTAATTGGTTTAGAGCAGGCTGACAAATATAATTAAGCGATTTATCGTTGAAACATTCAGTATTTCTCTAATTAGTGACACAGGCGTACCTGAGGCTGTGGTCAGAGGAAATCGTTCCCAGATGGGCTTCGACATGAAAGGGAACCCAGGGTTTGTCATCGGGTGTTTCTCTGTCACCAGCAAGCCGGACTTTAGAGGAAAATAGGCTTTTACCAGACGGGTTTCAGTTGACGAGCTGCGGCGTACGCGCTGTCCATTTTCTGCGCGGAGCCCTCAGCTGGACCGACGCCTGCCGCGTTCCGTGGTGTTCCCTATCAGCGCTGCTCGGTTCGCCCTGGCCACGTCGAGAGGCATTATTTGGTGACCGAGGCTTGGTGAGGAGGCAATGAGGGACCAGCCTCAGAAACACGTAAACCAGAGTTTAGCTCCGCCTGCCCGGGCCGGCCTCCCCCTGAAAATGCGAGAAGCCGCTGATTTGGAGACTTCATTCCATCCGCGGCCTCGGTTCTGCCACGGACGGTGACGCAGTGTGAGGATGCTCGTTCTTTGTGCTCACCACCAGCTCACACTCAACGGGAGGGGATTTCACACCCAGACCGGGGAATTTCGGGGTGAGGTGTGAGAATTCTGCTTACCACAAGCTTTGATAAATTAGGTAAAATATCACCGCTCTGTAAGTTAGAAGTCTCGTTCGCCTTCTTGGTGGGGTGGATTACTTCCCCTTGCAGACACATTTTTATTTGAGCTCATCAGCCTTAGAGGCTGTGCTGGAAACCAAATGTCTCTCGCCCTCGTGGCCTTTGGCTCCTTAGAGCGCGAAGCCCTTCCTGGCAGAGCACCGCCTCCCTCCCTAACTCCGACGGGCAGCTCACCCGACACCCCGCTCCCCGTCCCAGCCCCTGGCGCGTAGCGCGAGAGGGGCCCGTGGTCCCAAAGGCGGTCTGCTCCCTCGTGCACTGGCGCCGCTCAGAAGCCTAAGGTGACCGACCTGCGGCGCGCTCCTAAACCCCCGTGCCATGCACGCGGGGCCCTGCCTGTGACGCACGCTCACCTGTGTGAGTGCCCACACGGACCGATGTGTCCCGCGGCACCCACAGCATTACTGATCGATTACGAGAGTCACTCAGGGTTTCTCTGCTCCTGAAGCAGTTGGACAGCGAAGCAGTGTAGAACTTAAGGATTTTAATAACTTGAAACTCAAGTGCCATCCTAACCATGACGTCATTCTGCGAGCATAATGGAAAGGCGGTGCGTACATTTTGAGCTGTGTCTACCTGGGAGAAACAAGAAGCCAGCTCTCCGGGAGCTTCTGCCCCGTGTGTCTGAGGCTGGCGCTGCCCTGCAGCGCCCGGACAGAGCGGGCACCCCGGGCGGTGGGCTGGCAGCAGAGCCAGCGAAGGCGGAGCGTGGCCCCCGGCTTCCCTCCCACTGGGGCCTCTGACCACAGGCTCTCACTGCTCAGCGCTGTCCTGCTGCATCTTCCTTGTGGGGACGTTGAAGTGTCTTCCCAGCGACCCCCCTGCTGTGGGGCACAACCGGAGGAGAGGTTGTGTTGCGGGCGCCGTCCCCACGGCTCTGGCGCTCGGTGCGGGAGAAGAAGCATCTCCGGGTTTCCACGTGCTGGCTCTCTCGGTTTTAGGGGCAGGGAAGCTTCTCTTCAGAATAATCCGTGTGGCAGCAAGGCGGGGACCCACCTTACAGCAATGGGTGTGCTCATACATTCTTTGTCGACTTTAAAAAAGTATCGTGACTCCATTTCCTTGGTAGTAATGTCCCGGTGTTCAAAAGACAGCTTTTTGGGGGGAAGAACTTTGTGACGTTATAGGAACTTGTTTTCTTTGTTTGCTAAATAATTGAAGATTCTGTTTTTCCAAGGCTTACTCGCTCAGAAAAACCTTCACCTGTTTCACATTTTCTATCATCAGATGAGGTATACCGTATTTTTTGGACTATAGGACACACTTTTCCATCCAAATTTGGGGAGGTGGGGGTGCATCTTACAGTCTGAATGTAGTTGAATTATAGTCTGAATGTTATTTATGTTATTAAATATTTTACCACATTTTTTGTTTCAAAAATTTTTTCCTATTTTCCTCCTCTAAAACCTAGGTATGTCTTATGGTCTGAAAGATATGGTATTTTCAGCTTCTATTAATATCCTATACGATTGGGGAATGGAGAGATTCCACTGATAAATCGATTATGAATTATAATGCGGAAGCAGCTGAGTACTCAGCGGATTCTCCAAACTTATAAAGTTTGGGTGGAAATATTTTATCGAAGCAGATAAAACCAGACGCCAGCAATGAGTGTGCCCCACGATCCCGTGGCTGCCAGGCCCGCTCTGCTTTGCACCTTCTAAAGCGAGTTAAGATACGTGAATTTTATTCAGAGTGCCAACAGTGAAAGTTCTCATATGCTGCAAATTAGGATCACTTACTGAAACTCTAATTGAGACATAACCGCTTTACATGTTTATACAATTCCCAGAATTGTGTGTAGCAAATATCCGTGCAGCTCAGCATGGTGAGAACCCATCCCTCCGAAGAAGAATGTGTCCATAGGAAGAGGATATTGAACCGATGTCACACTGACAGCTGTCAGTTTTGCTCTCAGACGCATCCCGTCCCCTCCATCATCCAGCCTCTGTGCGCGTAATTCTTTGAAGTAACTACCGCAAAGTGTCATCTTGAAAATGCGTTGTCATTACAGAGGTGTGTTTGAGAGAGCAGCATCCTTCTGATGGTAAATGACTGACCTAAGTACAAATGTGTGACAAGGGACAAAGAACTCTACCTACCCGTCTTCTCACGTGGAGGCCATGTACTGTATTACCTGGGCCTGGGGGGATCTCTGAGGTCTAGCCATTATTATTATTATTATTATTATTATTATTATTATTATTTATTATTATTATTATTCCCTTGTTCTTATTAACCGGAGATTGGAAGGGTAGGGTATTCCTACAAAATACCACAAGGTTTAAGTGAGAAACTTGCTTCAGTGCAGCTGGGGCTGCGGCACCACGTCCGCCACCTCCAGACTCTGCATCGTGCAGGAGGACGCGGAGGCCCGGCCAGGGCGCGGCTGGTGCAGGGCCCCATGGCCGGTGCCCGGCCCGCCTCACCGTCAGGTCTGTTGTGGCCATGGCTCGTGTTCGGGGCACGTCGAACATGTGACAACACTCCCCAGCAGGAACTCTTTCCTCACACTGAGCGAAAGTCACATCGTCACGTCCGTCCTCAGGTTCCACATGGGCAAGAGGCGGAGACTGGCGGCCGCCGGTCCCAGTTCTTGTGACGTCCCTGGTCTCACGGTTCTGTTATCACGTCTCTGTCCTCTCCGACATGCCCGGCACACTAGGACCTCACTTGCTGCTCCTCTGTTCCCATGCGGACTCCAGCAGCACACGGCTAAGGGGTGCGTCGTGACGAGCCAGGCGTGTCCTGCTGTGGGTGGGGGGCCGGGTGCGTCCAGGAGAGGGTGATGGGGACAGTGTCCCCCAGAGAGCTGGGTTCGTCTCGGGCATTTAACGCGCAGGGGAGGATGTTTGGTGGTTAAAAAACAGAAAGATGTGACTGTTTTGCTAAAATCTTACTGAAATAACTTATTTAAATAATGTTGATGGAAGATAGAAAATATGCTTTAAAATAAACAGTATTTGAAGCTTTGCATTGAGAAAAGAGTAGCCTCCTGAAATAAAGATGGAATAAAATCACGTCCACGTGATGCTGTATATACCTGAGTGCTCATTTCTGCTTCTTCATTAATTTTCAGATAGTTCACTGGAACAGAAGTTACTTCTGTTTCATAACGTAAATACAGTAAAGGTGCCATGTCACGTAATCTTTCTCACACAAAACCGTATCAGTCCGAACCTCGGAACATGTTGGTAGCGTCACTGTCTTGCTAAATGCTAACCACGTGAGGAACGCATGCACATTTTTTATTTCTCCATGTTGGCATCAGAGCCGAATTCTCGTCTAGAGCTCAGTGTTTGTGGCGGGCTGTCCTTTTTCAGAGAAGGCGGTGCTGTTGGCCCGGAGAAGGAACTTTCAGCAGACACGTGCGTGACTGTGAGAGCACGTTTCAGGATGAGGCCACAGAGCACGTGGGAGCCGCAGGTGGGCCAGGGGCCCGGCTCCCCCGCCTCTTCTGCGCCCTCCTTCTGGGGGGCGGCCAGCGGCACCCCTGCCAGCACGGGCGGGCTCGCTCCTCGTGTGGACGGCCGTCTCAAAAACAGATCCCTGCACTTAAGGAACGGCTAACGAAAAGCACATGTTTAAACAGACACGTAAAAATATTGGGAGATCCCAACGATGTAATGAAACTGCCTTTGGTTTATTTTACGATCAAGTCAGATTTATAAAATTCTTCTTCCAAAGCCTGTCACGACTTCGGACCCCGAGGCTCCACCAGGTCACCCTGTCCAGGCGGCATTAGGTTGGTGTCAGGCCACGTCCATCTCCGCGATTTGTTGTTCAGGGAGAAAACCCCGAGGAAGAGAATAAAACCGCGAAGGACCAGCCCGTATCGGTGTGGGAACAGCATTCCCGGCGCATTTCAAGGGCAATTTTTTCACTCTGCGTTTTCCTGGATATATGCTGTATTTTTTAAATAATGGGTCTCCAAGAGAGTAAACTGCCAAATTAATTATAATTATGATGATTTTAGAGTGTACATTAAAGCATTAAATTGTTCTCTCATGGTCTGATACTAATGTGGCCGCTGGCACCGCTGGCTGGCAGTTCCTCCCGAGCGCGGTGGCCCCTCTCCCCTCGCTGCCCGGCTGGCGCTCCGCCTTCGCCCGTGTGACCTTCCACTTCATTCGGTCAGAGGCAGCTGCAGGTTTGACTTGCAGTGTGCAACAGATATTTATGAAAACTTTGTACTTAAATCCCTTAAATGCTTAGTAAGTTGAGTGATATTTCAAGTCACCAAGGTGGCTCAATATTTATTTACAAGGCATTCTGTAGTGAAACCTCTGTCAGCAGAAGAATTGTGTCTTAATGAACATAATTACCTGCAGGTTTCTAGACTGTTTTATTCTGGCTTCTCCTCACATGAAATTCGACATCTTCCTTTGGGGATAAGAAACAATTTTACTTAGATGTTAATGTTTTGAAATAGCTGGACATCGCAAAGAGAGCGTTCGCTGGCCTGCGCTTGCTTTAGGTACAAGAGGGAGAAACCAGAGCCATTAAGTCCGGTGAGAGTCTTGATCATTTTACCCTGGAAAACCACTGACTTGCGTTGGTATTAGGGAGACAAAGGAGGTGTTTTTCTGACTTACGACTTTTTGCATGTCAGAATCTAGTCCTAAGGAATTTTAGTACTTATAATTCTATTTTCCATGTTTAAAAAGCACTTTAAGAAGCAGAAGCGGCTGATCCCGGAGAGGACCGTCTGGAAGTACTTCGTCCAGCTCTGCAGCGCGCTGGAGCACATGCACTCCCGGCGGGTCATGCACAGAGGTGAGAGCGCCCCAGCGCCCCCGCGGGGTGGTGGCCAGCGGCCTCAGGCGGCCTGCGTCCGCGCTAGGGGTTTACTAGACGGAGGCGCCTTCGCGTGAAGCCCTCCTCCGTGTCCAGTGAGAATGAGAGTTAGTCACTCTTTTGCTGGCCTCTCCTGAGCGTCTTATGGGTTTGGTAGGTGAAGAAAGAAAAACAGATGCAGGAAAACATAAGAAAGAGGGTTTTAAAAAAATTTTTTTAACCAAATAGTGTATATTATGGCTACTTAGATTTTTAATTCTCAGCATTAGCTGTCAATGTATTTGTGGTTATTAGTTGAATTGTTGGGGATAATGTGAAGGTCACGTCACTAAGGAACTGACTTCTTGATTTGGGGGCGTGAAAAATGTTATTTAATTTATTTAATATTTATTTAAGCAATTACGACTTCTAAGGATGTCTACATAAGTTATATGTATATAGAGTTATGCTTTTCTATTTTATGTAAATATATCTATAAATTAATAGTAAGATATTTTATTTTAAATCAACGTAAAAGGGACACAAATTTATTTTGTGCTTTAATTTCGTGAGAATTTACCCAAAAATGGGAAACAAAAATGTGTTGTAAAAGAAAATTGTGATTTTCATCATGGCGCATTAATGATTGTCTCTCAGAGGACTGAGAACAGGGAAACATTAAGACACATAAAAATTACTCCAAGTAAAGTAGTTGCTTTGAAATGCAGACAGACTTATTTTCAGGATATGCTTTAAATTCTACCATGAAAAGTGGTTTTTAATCCTTGAAAGTAGCCAAACTGACCTCATCTCTCCCCCGATGGCTTCTCTGTGCCCAGACATCAAACCAGCCAACGTGTTCATCACGGCCACGGGCGTGGTCAAGCTCGGGGACCTGGGCCTGGGCCGCTTCTTCAGCTCCAAAACCACCGCAGCGCACTCCTTAGGTAAGCCGGCCAGGGGGCGCTCCCCACGGAGGGAGGGCGTGGCCCCTCCTCCCACGGGCAAGGGGCGCGCTCCAGCCAATCACGGGCCAGCCCGCGCACTCCGACTCCCGGGTTGATAGGCCAATCCGGTGTCACAGGGCACGTGACTCCTCGGGCACTTGTCCCGGAAAGCGCTGGTGAGCAAACCTGGCCTTGACCCTCACCGCAGGTCTTCCTTTCCTTTACCTGCCGCGGCACCAGAGAAAGGTCAGGAATTGCCCTCTGTAACCACGAGAACGTGTAAAATAAAGGTAGAAACCCGGACACGACTGAGTTTGTCGACAAGTTGACTCTGATTTTTACTTCTAAATCATCGTGACCCCGTCTGTTATTGTCATGTATTTTTTAGAGCAAACTTAGGAGATTGCTTTTAAGAGTTGGTTCCAAAAAGTCATTGAAAATGTGGCCACCTACACGAATTAGTCTTGCTCACAGAAAATACGATAGGACCATAGGTTGTATTGTAAGGTTTTTTAAAATTTTATTTTACTGAGGATAAACTCTTTGGGGCATGATCTATCCATAGAGCAGGTCTAAATTTTAGTGAAACTACAAATAAACCAAATCTGTATGTAGTTTATAAAGAAAATTTTGAATGTTTGCTTTAAATTAAGTTTATTCTGGAACTGAATTTTATTTAACTTTGTAAAGATATTTTTAGAATTTAGTTCCAAAAGGTAAGGAACATCTTGTAATAATTATGCATTAATACTCTGTTTTTTTAAAAAAACATAGTTCGTTGTTCAAACATCAAATAAAGGATACTATTTTCACTAATTTTGATTCATTAACAGGAATACATACTTCCAAAATTGCTTGTATGTTTCAATCCTTAAGAGATTGGCAAGTCTTTGAATTTTTGAATTGTCTATTTAGTTTGCATCGTTTATTTTTATTATTTGATTCCATGACCACAAATCAACACGCAATGTAATCTGTTCTCTCATGTTTTCTGTAGTGAGTGAAATTGTGTAGGTGGCCCTGTTCCCGGTTTTCAGCACCAATTTTTTAAATAAAAAGTGTGTCAACACAGAATAGAATAATTTCTGAATGTAGGGTTAAACATTACAAATACTAAATCTTATGTTGATGGGTGTTCAAACCATGCTCAAATCCTCAAAACTGAAAAAAAAAAAACCAAAAAACTCAGAGGCCTTCATGTGTTCTTCGGCTCCCTTCTGGTCCCCCTGGATTCACTGAGTCACCGAGTCACCGTCTCTCTGCTTCCTGGTCCCTCCCCCTTAGTCCGCAATTACTTCATGTTTGGGTCAGGCAAATAGCCCCTGTGGTTTCTGAGATTCTGTCCTTAAGTAAATGGAACGGCACGAAAGTCCTGTAAATGCTGAGCACTGTTTCCCATGAAGGTCACAGCCCATTAATGCATTGTGAAATCGAGTTAGCACGCTGCAACCAGCAGCATTTTCAGTGAGAGAAAATAGAACAGCGGATACTATCAGAAGGCACCGCTGGTGCGACAGCAAATGCGGTTCCATGAAACCTTGTTCAGTGACAGCGTGTCTTCCCACGGGGTCACAGTGTTGCTGGGGGTCACTGCCAAGGAATTCGAAAGCCGTTCACCTAGACAATCACAAGGCTTGATTCAGGGGACAGATGTGTCCTGATCATGGAACTGAAAGATGGAGACACACACACACACCTGTTACATCGATAAGGTGGACGGACGATATGAAAGAAAGGGCGGGATTCACTAGGGAGGTCCAGCCCTCCAATGAGCCTTCCCAGCCGCAGCCGTTCTGACGGGTGCAGTTCTGACTCGCGTCTCCCTGGTGACAGGCGATGCTGAGCGTCTCTTTCTGGCTCATTGGCATCTGTGCATCCTCTTTGGAGAAATGTCTGTTCTGGTCCCTGCCCATGTTTTTAATGTGTTTGTTTTTTCTTAAATTTATTTTTATGAGTTCTTTATCTATTTTGGATAATAACCCCTTATCAGAGAAATCATTTGTACATATCTTTTCCCTTTCAGTGGATTACCTTTTCTTTTTGTTGATGGTTTTCCTTTCCTGTGCAAAATCTTTTCAGTTTGACATAGTCCCATTTGTTTAATTTTGCTTTTGCTGCCCTTGCTGGAGGAGACAGATCCGTAAAATATTGCTGAGACCAATGTCAAGAAGCTTGTAGCCTGCGTTTTCTTCTAGGAGTTTTTTTTGGTTTCAGGTCTTACATTCAAGTCTTTGATCCATTTATTTAAATCTGATATTTAGTTATTAGCATATAGAAATACAAAAAATTTCTGTATATTAACTTTATGTCCTGCAAATGTAATGAATTCATACATTAGTCCCAGTAACTTCTTGGTGGAATTATTGGGGTTTTCTATTTACAATAGTATGTCATCTGCAGTGAGTGACAGTCGTACTTCTTCCTTCCCAGTTTGGATGTCTTGTATATATTTTTTCTTGTCTGGTTGCTGCAGCCAGGACTTCTCACCCTGTGAATAAAAGTGGCAAACACGGGCATCCTTGTCTCGTCTCTGATCTTAGAGGAAACGCCAGCATGTCTTTACCGTTACAATATGAGCTATGGGTTTGTGATACGTGACGGCTTTTATTGTGTTGAGGCGTTTTTCCTTTATACCCCCTTTGTTGAGAGTTTTTGCCATAAATTGGCATTGAGTTTTGTCAAATGCTTTTTTTTCTGTGTATTACAATGATTATATGATTTTTATTTTTTGTTTTGTTAATGTGGTATATCAAGTGGATTGATTTGTGGTTATTAAAATATCCTTGTAGCCCTGGAATAAATCCCGCGTGGTCATAGTTTTTATTTTTTAAATGTATTTTTTGAATTTGATGAGTTTAATGTTTTGTTGAGGAGTTTTGCAGCTATGTTCTTCCAGGATTGGGGCCTGTATCCATGGATAGATGGATGCATTTTTGTGCTTTGGTTTTGGTGGCTGGGTAATGCTGGCCTAATAGAATGAGTTTGGAAGTGCTTATTTATCTTTAATTTTTCAGAATAATTTGGAGGACACCAAAATCCTGTTTAAATATTTGGTAGAATTCACCTATGAAACTATCTGGACCTGATCTCTTGATTGTTGGGAGATTTTTGATTGCTGATTCAATTTTCTTCCTAGTAATCAATCTGTTCAGCTTTTCTGTTTCTTCATGGGTTGGTCTTAGAAGATTGTGTGTTTCTAGGAATTTACTCATTTCTGTTAGATTGTCCTATTTGTTGCTGAAAAATTGTTCATAATATTTCTCTCATGATTTTCTGTGTTTCTGTGGCATCAGTTGTAACTTTTCCTGTTTCATTTCTGATTTTACTCATTTTGGCCCTCTTTATCTCTTGACAAGTCTGGCTTAAAGGTTTATCAGTTTTGCTTCTCTTTTCAAAGAGCTAGCTTCTATTTTCATTGACAATTTCTATTTTTTGTCTCTATTTTCTCTTGATCTTTATAATTTCCTTTCTTCTACTAACTTGGGCTTTGTTTAATCTCCTTTTTATAGTTCCTTTACATGTGGAGTTAGAGTGTTTATTTGAGATTATTCTTGTTTCTTGAGGTAGGCCTGTAGCGTTCGAAACTTCCCTCTCCGCCTTTGCTGCCTACTAAAGATTTTGGAATGTTGTGCTTTTGTTTCCATTTGTCTCAAGCTATGCTGTGATTTCCTCTTTGATCTCTTTGTTGACCCACTGGTTGCTAGTACCATATTGTTGAGTCTCCATGTGTTTGTGTTATTTCCAGTTTTCTCTTTGTAATTGCTTTCTAGTTTTATATCATTTTGTTTGGTAAAGATGCTATAATTTTTGTCTTTTTTTTTTATTTTACTTTTATTTTTAGAGAGAGGGGAAGGGAGAGAGACAGAGAGGGAGAGAAACAGCAATGTATGGCTGCTCCTCACATGGCCCTCACTGGGGACCTGGCCCGCAACCCAGGCATGTGCCCTGACTGGGAATCGAACTGGGACCCTTTGGTTCCCAGCCCACACTCAATCCACTGAGCTACACCAGCCAGGGCTTGATTTTTGTCTTTTTAACTTTGCTGAGGATCGGTGTGTGAGCTATGCTGGAGAACGTTCCGTGTGCACTTGAGAAGAACGTGCATTCGATGCCTGTGGATGGAATGTTCCGTGTGTATCAGTTATGTCCGTCTGGCCTATCGGGCTGTTTAAGGGCCATCGTTTCCCTATTGATTTTCTGTCTGAGTGATCCATCTGTTGGTGTAGGCGGTGTTACAGTCCCTCCCTGTGACTGTACTGCTGCCCGCTTCCCCCTTTCTTCCTGTTAATATTTGCTTTATGTCTGTGTACTTGTGGGGTTCGTGAATATTTACACGTTATACCCTCTCGTTGGTTGACCCCCCTGTTGCATTGTGATGTACACTTATTTTGTAAGGAAGAAAATACCACACTTGGCAACACATAGATTTTATAAACAGCTCCTTTTCTATCATTACTGTTAGTTCATTATTCTTTTTTATTAACTAAGAAAGTTTATTTAATTCTCAAGGGGCTTCTCTTCTGAGTACCAGTCCTGCTTCTGAGAGGCCCCCTCCATCATGGACTGAAGTAGAGAAGGAGATAAAAAGTGATTTCAACAAAACCTCATTAGGAAAATTAATCCGCTATACGGTCTGACCACGCTGTAGACTCTGAAGGTGTGTCTGAGTAACTGGGGGAGTGACCTGCTGTTGCAGCAAATCTATTTCCCCCGAAGTTACACTGATTATATATGATGATATGTTTCCTGCCCGACTGCTTCCTCTGGTGAAAGGGGGAACGCGCGAAGGTGGGGGGCAGGGGGAGAAATGATGTTCCCATGTGGCGTTTTACTTCTTTCCTAGTGCCCCAGAGGAGGAAACATGGAGAATTTTCTCTTCGCGTGTACTTCTGGGAACTTAGTGATCACATGTGCTTCCACGTGCTGAAAATAGAGTTGACTTTCTAAAGCCAGCTAGATGCTCTGTGCTGATCCCTCCACCGTTCCCCGCGCGGCACGCTGTGCTCTGGCTTGGCGACGGTGCCAGCTGATCGAGCGCACGGCCCCCTCCGACCGGCGGCAGAGTTCTCACACTGGAGTCTCTCGAGGGTACAATTCATGCTCCCCGCACCGTTTCCAAGTGTGAGACGTCCTCTGATGTCAACTTGGAAAGTGAGTGTTCTTGAGCAGGCGTTCACACCGCGGCACTCGGTGCGCCGGCTGCCACCTGTGGCCACACGGTGGCTTCCCCACACCTGCCCACCCCTCTGCGTGGCGCTGCCTTCAGCCGTCAGCGAGGGCTGGAGCCGCCAAGGACACGTGTGTTCAGTCTGTACTGCAGGCTGCTTTTAACAATGTATTTTTAACTCTCGTCCTCTCTCGAATTAAACAGCTGCTCTGGGAGAAGCTGTTCTCTCATTTTGACCTCTTGGCCGTCACAAGTATGTATCTAAGACACAGGACCTGCAGCGGACGTAATTTTCCCAGCGACCCGCTGCACCGGGCCCTCATTCTTGGCTTTGTACGCTCTGACGTGTCTCTGCCTCTTAGTTTGGAGAGATGCAGACTTTTTCCAGTCGCGTTTCCAGGGGTCAGTTTTAGTGAAGTAGCTTGAGGGTGCAAATGCAGGGTTCAGAGCTACCGGATTTGAGTTCCGGGTCCGCGCTGTGCCAGGTCCCCATCTTTGGCACATCACCTGACCCCGGGGCCTCCTCCCTGAAAAAAGAGGAACACGGGGCATGAAGCTGCTGCGTCACAGTCCCCGTTCCCTGGCCCCGCGCCGCCAAGGGCCCCCTGCTCCCTCCTGCCTCCAGCACCGAGGACACTGCGGCCCGTGGTGGAGGCTTGGTCCGTGGGCTTTGGTTTGACGTGCTGCAAGGTAAACGCTTGGAAAGCGCTTAGCATGGTGCTGCGCAGAGCACCATAATGATAGAATTTTCTGGATTTCCCCCCCTTGCACTAACTCAAGCTCTTAAACATTAGCAGTCACACTTACCAGATGACAGCTTTTATTTAGTGCCTGTCTTTTGTAGAAGGAATACCGATCTGCCACGCAGCTGCTCTGACTTGCCCTCCGGCGACAGTCCTCACTCCTAAGGAAGCGTGGCCGCTCCTGGCTGAGGGTGCCACAGACTTCTGGGCAGGCCAAGGGCAGGAGGGAGGGGACGGCAGTCAGTTCCTCGGCCCCGAAGTCGTGTGGGTGTGTGTGTTTTTAATCAAGCCAAAGTGTCCGATGACTCGTATCCGTTTAATTTTCCCAACAAGGAATGTCTGGAGCGTTCCTTTCTGCAGTTCGCTCTGATTCTGAGAGAGAGCAGCGGCATCTGTAAACTGACCTGATCTGTCTGTATGTTCTGAGGAACACGCATCCCTCAACTGTCCTGGGTGCCAGTTTGAAGAAGGACTTCCCGCCCTTCCCGCCTCGCTTTCCCTGTGGATTCCTGTAGGGTCCTCGTGAACCCTGGAGAGTTTAGGGCCAAAGGGGTCTCAGAGATGGTCTCGCCCGCCCCGTCCCTGTCTCTCGAACAGAGACGGTGGATGTTCTCGGCTCGTTAGTGGCTAAGGTGAGATGTGACCAGATTCCCTGGCCTTTGGCCGATTTTGTCCTGACTCTCATTTAAAAAACAACAAAACAGCAATGCAGATCTGATCACATAAGTGATGCTTCAGTGGGTCTGTTCTTTTTTTCTCACGGAAAGGTGTGCAGGGATTGCAGTGCTGAATTTTAAGCTAAACTTGGAAAAATTCTGTGTATACCTTATTCTGATGACATGCAAGTTATTGCTTAATTTAGTCATATATTCCATAATAGCAGCAGGTTGGCAGATTTCTTTTTCATTCTCTTAAACATGTGGCAGAACTTTAGGCGACCAGTCTTCGGTTGGCCGGGGTAAACTTTAGAACACACTTCTTGTTGCTACAGAGTATACACCACGCAAACCCTTTCTCGTGGGGCTCGAATACGTCAGTTCATGTAATGAAAGTTTGTTTATATCGGAATAACTGCCCTAGTGTATTTTTTAAAAAGCCCAGAGAGCATTTCAGTCATCAGCAGTTTTCCCTTAATATTAGCTGTTGTTTTTTTTTTTAAATAATGTTGTCGTTTATTTCTCACTTTCACTCCTGTCGGAGTGAGAACGACACGGGAATCTGCTAGAGTAGATCCCCGTCCTCGCTGCAGCTGGGAATTCGCCCGAGGCCGGTGCGCCTCTGCGCGGCGCGCTCCCGACGTCTGCAGAGTCTGCTCGCGTCTCCGCGCGGCGCCCGCGGGCCCCTCTCCCTGCGCAGCCTCCCGGCAGCAGCGTCCTTGAGGCAACAGCGATAATAGACGCCGCTGTCACGGATTTTGGAGAAAGGGTTTAGGAAGCAATCACATATTCATTAAGTTTGAAATGCGGGGAGCATACCAGCGCGTGTCGGTGCGTTTCGGGTCTTCCTGAGCCGTTTGCACTGTCAGCGCGCCCTCCGAGTGGAGCGAGGGAAGGACAGCTGGTACTGAGATGAGGCTCGGCCGCCGCTCAGCACGGAGCGTGTGCAGACATGGGCGTGGGGCCGAGCCCGTGAGCCCAGAGCGCGACAGCCCCTCCGAGGCCGAGCCCCGCAGCGCCCTCTGAACCGAGGCAGCGAGCGCCTGTAGCAAGGACACTTTCGGAAATGTGTCCATCAAAGCGGTGAGCAGCCTACTTAGATTTACGTTTTAGCATGTTTGGGGGATGTATGCAATTTAAATATTAAAATAAAACATGCATATTTAGTATAAAGGAGTTTGCGATATAATAAGAACAAGAATCGTGTCTCAACTCTAAGCAGGAGCGTTGAAAGTACGTAACTTTTCGGAACAACCTCCAGCAGCTCCTAAGCAAAGGCGTTCCTGTCCATTCAGTGTTTTGACATTTTAAGTTGTTTTGCGGAAAACCCAGCCATTCTCCCCTGTTCGCTTTGCATGCGGTGAGCGGGTCTCGTTTTCATGCCTTTCCGGCGCGACGCTGGGGCTGATCTCCGTGCAGGGCCTGCGTTTGTTCCTCGCGCCCCATCATCCGTCTTTCCCGTGGTGTCCGGCCCCCACGCGCCGCAGGCTTCCCAGAGCTCGTGGGAAAATCAGTCGCCTTCGCCTTCCCCAAACCCCGCACCTCCGAGCCTCATTGTGTCCGGCCCCCGGGGGGCTGCGCCGGGCCTCTCCGCCATTCCTCCCTGCCAGCCACCTGCTCCCTGTCCTGACCCCGGGAGCCTGGAAACGGCCTTTCTTCGTCCCGCCTCCCGCGCCCAGCCGGTGCGCAGAGAGGTGCCCAGAGAGGTGCGCCTGCCCGGACCGCGCGCCCCTGTGCGCAGCCCTTGCGTTGCTCCCGCAAACTCCGGGGCGGGGGCTGGGCGCCAGAGCCAGAGCGGGAACGCGACGGACTCTCACCACCCAGCAGCTTCTCGGTTTCTTGACTTTTCTGACTCAGACGGAAAGTGTCGAAGTTACGTGTTTGTCCTCAAAGCACATGCTTAAGGAATTGATGTCTCCGAGTTTGTCTCGTTTGGGCCGCATCCGAAGGGTCCGCGTTCTGTTTGAGCTTCGTTACCCCGTTCGCCCGTTCCTTTCCCTGCCGTCCTCACCGGCCTGGGATCCGACCGCGACCGGGGTTCAGGGAAAGCGGATTCCCGCCCAGATCACCTTTCCTGGGAATGCGCGGTTTGTGACGTTCTCGCCTTGAACACAGTGTCGTCTCCATGCGCGGCTCGGAGGCTGCCGCTTTGTTCTCCTGTTGGAAAACTGACTCCCGCCTGGGCGGCCGAGGCTGGGATTGTCGGGGGTGGGGTGGGGGGTGTCTCCTCGCTGCCTCTCCCCAGACACCCCAGCCCAGTTTCGTGAGCTCTGGTCTTGCTAGGATTTGCAGGGAATACCTGCGTGTTCTTGAAAACGAGCAGAAAAAGGAGAATTTCCTTTCCTCCGTGGGTAGCAGTGTATTTTTGGTAGCTCTTGCTTCAGGCAACTTAGGTCCTCAAACATTGTGCTCAAACTTTGATTTTCTGTTTGGCCAAAAACCCCGAAAAAAGCCTGAGGCTCATAATAATGGTGAAAGAGGCCTCTCAGGTTGAAATCTAATATATTCACGTTGAAAAACCATAACTATTTTTACCCTTCAAAATAGAATGTATATGCCTTTGTTTATTTTTAAGTGTTTGATAAATATTCATTTTATTAACTTTTATTGTCAGCATTATCTTGAATGCGCATAGGAAAAAGGCATTAACACATCAAAACAAGCAAACAAAACCAAAAATTATCTAGAGTATCCTGTCTCTAAAAAGGTCTCAGTAGTGGTAATAACTGACGTTTTTTCAGAGATTTCAGTGACCTTTCACATATACTGTTATATAACCCTTTGATGCACGAAAGTCTGTTACATTCTTTCTACAGCAGGAGTGAGTGAAGCAGGGAAGGTTAGTGGTTATATAGTTTGTAATTTAAGCGTGGCCTTGTGTTCCGAGAGATGTTTCTGTAGAAGTCAACGAGTGTGACTTATTCGTGCATACTCTGCCAACTGTTATGTGTCAATGTTTAAATGAAGTATTATATTATTGTGCTTGTTTGGGGTATGCAATCCTATATTTTTTTCAAGGAAAGAAATGAAGTCCCCGGGAATCACTTACCCAGGTTTTCTTGTTTGGATTCCTCCTCCCCATCAGTGCTGTCCCCGGGTTCTCCTTGGATTGGAGACCAGGAGGAGGGACATCGAAGCTGCGCCCACCCGCCCGCCCGCCCGCGAGTGCCGGGCGGGCGTTCAGGTGCCGTGCAAGGGCCAGGGAGTGGAGAGGAAATGCAAAGCTTTTTTGAGTATTCTCAAAAACAGTTTTCTGATTGTCATGAATTATCTTGGTGACATTTTTAATCCAGAATTGTGAATGTAATTTCTTACCCCGGCTGCATCTTCACTTTCGTCCCCCTCTTGTCTCCCTCGGTTCGCGGGCTGCAGTGGGCACACCGTACTACATGTCTCCCGAGAGGATTCACGAGAACGGGTACAACTTCAAGTCAGACATCTGGTCGCTTGGCTGTCTCCTGTACGAGGTGGGTCCTGCCAGGGACGGCTCGCACCCGAGCAGCTTTACTGACTGAGCCGCACTTCGCCTGTCCTTAGAGTGTGCACCTACTTTTCCTGGGTGGTGACCAGTAATTAGTGTTTTAATTATGAAGAGTTAATTCTCTCACCCAGTAACTGCTTTTATAATAGAATTTAGTGAACTATACGTTCTTGCATATTTACTTTCTCTAATGTATTTTTTAATTGTTTCTCTTTTGATGAGAATTTTATTTAAAAAGATTTTTTTAATGTTCATATGCTGTTTTCCAGTGTATCTTACTTATGAAAATATGCATGTGAACATCTGTGGACAAACTCGCTTATCCACGCATTGCAGGAGAGCTGTGACGGAACGGGTTTAAACCATGAAACTCGGGGAAGGTCTTCATCGCTTCCCCCTTTCACACGGAGCGATGGGCTCTGAGCATAGCACGCAAGCTGATCGCAGCTCTAGGTTATCACTTAGTTTCACTTCCACGAGTAGCAGTTTGTACGGGCCCAGCTCGCTGGAATCCTCCCTCGGGTTCTGCTGCTGCTGAGGTATCAAAGGGACATGGGGTCACAGAGGCGGGTCCTGCAGCAGACCCTGCAGCGAGGCGACCCAGGAGGGCCCTGGCCCCTGTGCAGTCTGCCGGCATCGGGGAGCATCTTAAGCCAGTGACTCTGTCACTTTATTGAAGGGTGATCTTCCTGGGGTTATAGGCTCTGAGCTAAAGGTGTGAATTTAAAATTAGTCTACACTTGAGTAGCTTTTAATAAAATAAAATGAAGGGAAATAATACATGGAGTCATCTTCCTGTTTCAGTGCATGCAAAGGAAGTCCAAGTGGACACATAGAAGCCAGTGCGTTTCCCACCCAATCGAGTCTCGTGGCCTCTTAGCTGAAGTGGAGTGAGCGGCGAGGCCCCCCCTCCCCGTGCTCCACACGCACTTGGCAGCGGAGCCTGGGAGTGTTGTGCTTATTTTTTTTTAATGCATGTCATGGTCTTTAACGACTATTTTATTGATTGCAATTCCACATTTCCAAATTTTAAGAGATTATTTATTTTGAGAGTATTTTTTTTCTCCCTACTAAAGTGACTAACGATTATTTAAAAAGAAAGGATCTTTAAATGTCCTTAAATTATATCTCTAGGATAATTTGTATTCTGAAAAATCATGAGTTGGTGATATAACAAATACTTTTATGTATGCACATGAGATTATAAGAGATTTATAACTGTATTGTCAATAATTCTGTACAATGGTAAAAAGAACTGAATCGATTATATTAAGTTACTATAATGTTTAAAAGGCACTGTACATTTTAAAACATTTTATTCCTGTTTAGTCATCTTAGATTCCTTCAGGCCATAGTCTGATATTATCAAAGCAACATTTCCCCTTCAGCCACCTAAAATAAACAGCCACATGGAATGCCACTCGTGGGATTAAATTTGGCAGTGAAACAGTTTGGTGGATGCTGTAGTGTTTTCTGTGACGTCTGCATGCTTCTGTTAGGGCCAGCAGGCTCTCACGTCGAAACTAAAATCATCCTTCGTTTCCGGATGTGCCTTGGAGAGGCCGGGCCCCTCTCCTGCAAGCGGTCGCTGAAGCGAGCGTCGTTTCTTTGGACGCTCCTGCGTCCAGCAGCTTCTGTGTTGTGGGTGCTTTCGAATTCTCGTATTTATCCCATTAACATCAATGTTCATTTTGGTGCATTTTCTCAATTCCCGCATGCAGGTCCTTTGGAAGAATTAGAATTTTTCTACAGGTTTAATTTACGTTGGTGTTGTGTCTGCTTCCAGTTAGGTTTTAATAATACCACGTTACCGGAACACCCGAGCACTGGGCTTTAAAAAAACCGGCCCTGAGAGCCGCTCGATCCTTCACGCTGTGTCCCACTGAGGATTTACAATGAAGGTGTCGGAAGCCTGTTTTTGAACATGTATTGGGAGCTCAGAAAATTAGACTTTCAAATATTCCTGAAACCTCAAAAAAAAAAAAAAAACAACACACAAAAAACCCTAGCAGTGCCGTTTTAATTGATATGCAACAAAGTAGACTTTACTAATTAAACGGAGATGCTGTGCTTTTGCTACACGGCCCTTTACACGGAAAAGCCGGTTCTACACACCCCTTTATTGTTCGGCTCAGCAACCGCATCCTTCCAGGGTTGTAGGTTGGTGGCTTACAGTTCAAAAAAAGAGAGAGCTGCCACCAGCCCCGAAGACAGACAGTGGGCTCTGGTCCCTCCGACGCCCCCGGAATACTAATCAGCAGAGCCGGACCCCGGAGGTCAGGGAGCAAGTCAATCATCCCGTGATCGTCGCAGTGTGGAGGATCAAATTAGCCTGAAAAATTCAGCTGCTGGGCGCGCGGCCGAGCAGCTGTCAGGGCAGCGCCGAGACGCACTAATGAACCAGATGAATAGTGCAAAAGCTGGAAAATAAAAACAGGACAGTTGACATTTTTCATCTGTCAAAGCAGGAGATGCATGAAAATAGACCGTTCCTGTTTAACTCCTTAGGGGACGTTCTGGTTTGGGGTGTGATTTTTTTTTTTTTTTTAAACACTGCAGTATTGAGACAGGAGTCCTGGAATGGACCCCTGGCCCAGGGTGGCGAGCTGTGGACACTCACTCAGGACGTTCGCCCTCATGGACAGGGCAGGTGACGCAAACAGCCGGTTCTGTCGTGGTCTAGTTCATCATTAGGCGCCCTTGCGTTTTGAACAGAAAACCCAAAATGTGATTATGACCGGAGGTCCTCCCTTAGAAATTTCCTCTCCAAAGGAGTGTCTTCTGTGTTTGGGGACACTCAGATGTTCACTCTCTCCTCTTCGAGTGGGACCGCTCCTCCCGAGGTGGCTTTCTGTAGGGCTGATGGGCAGGCTGGCGCTCCTCTCTGCGGCCGCGAAGGGGTTAAGCTGTGGGCCGCCCCGGCAGACAGATGAGAGCCATTTTCAGCTGTCCTGTCCCCACTGACGCCCACTGAGTAGCACAGCATGGACGAGTGTGTTTCACACACAGTCCGCCTGTCTGGGGAGTGTACACACCGCCCTCCCCCCATCAAACTTATTAGCACGTGGAGAAAAGGGTGACTGGCTGCGGGGCCGCCCGCAGCTCCGGTGGACATCCCGCCGCCGTGGCTCAGGGAGCGGGGAGGCTGCGAGCCAGACACGGGCGTTTTCAATCGATTTTTAGTTTGTAGCCCTGCTTACCGCAGCCCTCGCTTGCACTTTAAATGTCAAGTTAGAACCTTGTCTGGAAATACATTGAAATTCCATAATGTCTTTTTTAAAGTTGTTCGTTCTTCGAGCCATTTTTTCCCCCTGCATTAGAAATCTCATTTGGATGCCTTGAGGTAGCGGCTCACTCGCCGTGCTTTTGAACACATTTAGTGCGTTTTTGAGTTGTTATCAAAAGAGAAAAAGCTCCAAGTCATTGTAACCTGCTTGAGAGCAGTTATGCGTGCAGACGGGGACGATTTCTCTTCCCACCGCAGCTACTGCGCAGGAGAAGACGCCATGCATGCTCTTCCCTAAACCACTGGGTGATACTTCAGCTTTAACTTGGGTTTTGTTTCTGTTATTTTTGGGCCATTACATGCTTGGTGTAAACCACCGATGTCTGTGTAGTCACGAGGTCCTAGTGGCTTTCATGGCATTGCAGGTACAGAGAACTTTAAGTTACTTTATGTTGTTTCTCCTTAATATTGTTTTATGTTGCATACATGTATAAATAGATATTGTTCATCGTTTCTCACTTTTAGGGAATTTTAAATGTTGAAAAGAGTAACCAAAAATTGAAGTAAGATTTTTAGAAGTTACTGAAGAAAGACCAGAAAGGGGGCATTTGTAAAAATCCAAAGGCCCAGCTCGCTTTCTGGAAAGTGTCTGGTTCTTTTCCACCCACGTGAACACGTGACGAAACCGCCTTCGGAGTGCCCCTCTCACGTGCCATGTCATTCGGGCGTTTTGCAGATGGCGGCGTTGCAGAGCCCCTTCTACGGCGACAAGATGAACCTGTACTCCCTGTGCAAGAAGATCGAGCAGTGCGACTACCCCCCCCTCCCTTCAGACCACTACTCGGAGGAAGTAAGTCGTTTCCTGTCCCCCAGTGTCCCCCGGTGCCCCCTGGTGCGCCCCGGCCAGCAGTGGGATTGAGAAATGCCCCTGTGTCCCAAAATGCATGTGGCTGCAAGGCCAGGTGGCAGGAGCAGCCCCTTCCACTGTTGTCACTCCCTGGGAGGTGCGCTGTTTCGAGTCCACTCTGCGGCGCGTGCGTGGAGTGGACACCTCCTGGGGCGACCGAACATGCCCGGGCCGCGTTGGGGCCCTGAGTGCCTCAGACCCAGGCTGCGAGGTGCGGGTCTGGCAGGCCCGGCTCATGCAGCTCCTCCTGCTCACTGTCTCAGGACAATAGGCAGGGCGGCGAGAACTTTCAGAGCTCCTCTCTGGGTCATGTTTTTCAAAAATCGAAACGGGCGTCTTAGCCGCCTGTCACCAGCCTTGTGCTCTCAGCTCGGCCCCCCTCCTTTGACGGAGCCGGTCTTGTCTCCACCTCACTGTGCGCTCAGCTTCCCACGGGGACGCGTCCTGAGGTTCTCACTGTAGACATGCTAAAAAGGGGCCGGGGTAGGAGGGAACATTCTAGAAGACTTCCCTCCCTAAGATCTGAGTCTGAATCCTCGCTCGCTTTGGTAACCCGTTGAAACGAATTTTTTTTTTTTTTTAAGATTTTATTTATTTATTTTAGAGAGAGGGGAAGGGAGGGAGACAGAGAGGGAGAGAAACAGCAATGTATGGTTGCCTCTCACGTGGCCCTCACTGGGGACCCGGCCCGCAACCCAGGCATGTGCCCCGACTGGGAATCGAACCGGGACCCTCTGGTTCCCAGCCCGCGCTCAATCCACTGAGCCACACCAGCCAGGGCGAAACGAATTGTTTTGACTCCACCTAGAATCCCCCATTTTAGCCTAATGCAACCTGACTTCACCAGTTCCTCCCTGACTTCACCAGTTCTGTCCTGACTTCACCAGTTAGGTCCTGATTTTACCAGTTAGGCCCTGACTTCACCAGTTCCATCCTGACTTCACCAGTTCCTCCCTGACTTTACCAGTTCTGTCCTGACTTCACCAGTTAGGTCCTGATTTTACCAGTTAGGTCCTGACTTCACCAGTTCCTCCCCGACTTCACCAGTTCCG
Source organism: Micronycteris hirsuta (assembly GCA_004026765.1). Taxonomy (NCBI): domain Eukaryota; kingdom Metazoa; phylum Chordata; class Mammalia; order Chiroptera; family Phyllostomidae; genus Micronycteris; species Micronycteris hirsuta. Next base: position 113,396 of record PVJI01003982.1, read on the forward strand.
TCCTGACTTCACCAGTTAGGTCCTGATTTTACCAGTTAGGTCCTGACTTCACCAGTTCCGTCCTGACTTCACAAGTTCCGCCCTGACTTCACCAGTTCCGTCCTGACTTCAGCTCAGAAGGAGCCAGGCGAACAGCAGGTCTTGGGCCAGCTCTAGCTCGCAGAACTCCATTTGGAAAGCTCTCTGGCCGTGCCCGAGCAGACACCGTTGTGAGCCAGCGCACCTCACCTTCTCGCGGGCGGCGGCCTGCTGTGTTGCCCGGGGAGAATGGGAAGGAGCGAAGGACAAATGTAAAGCAGTTTCCATGCTCACTTATTAGGTAGACTGGTGTCCCTCTTTCTGATCTGAAGTGAGTAGCCCTCGGTTTTAGTCCTATGTAAGGAAAACCGAGTCAGTGTAACTCGGATAACAAGTATCTCTGCAGACTCTTCACCGCAGGGAGCACTGGGCCCGGAATGTTGCACGCGCCCGGTTTTCCGGCGGCTGCGCCGCGCTCGTCAGCGGGGCCTGCCTTTCGCTCCGGAGCGCTGCGCGCGCAGAGGGCGCGCACAGCGAGGACGCGCGCTCGGCAGGCGGGGCGATCACTTAGAAGTGCTCTCTTTATCTGATGCCCTGGCTGTTCTGTTAATCACTATTGAACTACTATTTAATCACTATTACGTTTAATTCCTATTTGGGGCCTGGCATCTAAATATGGCATCTCGCAGACCCAGCCGCAGAGCCCTCCGCTGGCGACAGGCGGGGGCGAGCGCCGCGGAGCGATCGCAGGTGTCACAGGCCCCGCTTTGTTGTGCCACTCACGCCGTCTCCCTCCTTCCACGGAGCGCATGAATATTTCACGTGTCTGCGTCCTCATCCCCTATTCTTCCTGACTAATTTTCAGACTGTCTGCATTTGCATTTCACATGGTAGCTGATTAGGCGATGCCGAGCGCGCGGCGAGGCCTCAGCAGGCGGTTACCATGGTGACCTTCGGCGGGATTTTAACGACGCGGCGCTGCGGCCGGTCGAGGCGCGCCCGCCTGCGGGGTCGCTTCTCCGCAGCCGGTGTGAAGTCGGGGCTGCGGCCGCCCGGCCCAGGGGCGGGTATCAAAGTCGGGCCCAGGCGGAAGGTCTCGGGGTTGGGGAAGGAAAACAGCTGCCACTTCCATTTCACCCCGCAGCGCCGCGGGCTTGCAAAGGAGATACGTGTTATCTGGTGTCCTTTCCAAAAAACAAAAACAAAAAAACAACCAGAAAAACCCCAGGAAAAGTGAGATGCCGAGCATCCGTGGAGTCTCTTGTTACGCCTGGAAAAACGGGGAGCTGTCAGCTCTGGGCGAAGACGGAACCGCAGTCTTGCTCACGAGGAGGGATGGGAGGTGCAGGCTGGTAATGCTGCTTTAGTCTGTTCGGTTATGCAGAAGGTTCTCAGATCGAGAGCTTTGAAGTGCAGATGTGCTAATAAATATTTTCTCTCCGTAAGTAGGAACTCTGCGAAATAATTATTCAGAATTTATGACGGGGGGAAAACTCAAACAGGTTTGGTGCCGCTGTACTTCAATGCTATCTTCAACATTTCTTTATATAGTAGGCTTTTAGCTCAGCTCGTTTAAGACTCCATGTGGAATTTAATTTTTTAGTGTGGCAAAATATAAGAAACAGTGAAGAGTGAAGTATAAAGTTTTTAAACTGAACTTTTAATCAGAGGACTGGCTCATTAGGTGTCGCTGTTACTGCCAAACCGGGGTCAGGCCCTGTGACCCCGCAGCCCGCCCTTGCAGATCCTATGGGCCTGCTTCCCGGCTCCTTCGCCTCCCTCCCGTCACTTGCGGTTTTCCTC